>PVKU01009389.1:0-62415 GCA_004027475.1 Anoura caudifer
CAGGCAACAACTTTTTTACATTCATTGGGGTTAGAATAATTTTTTCTTTTTCCTATAGTCACCGCAGATGTTGAGATTTTAATTGGCTTCTCCCTGGTATAAGTAGCCTGTTGTTGGAGATGTCTTGACCCTGTATTGATGTCTTGTCCAACCTCCACACAGGTAAAAAGCTTTTGTGACATATCAAAATTGCAGCCCTTCGCAATTGACATCCTGTTCATAGCTCTTATGAAAGGCTTCTCTCCCACATGTTGCTCCTGATACTGGTGACACTTTGTACTGAAAAAAAATTGTTTTGCACATGCCCCACACCTCAGCAGTTTAAGGATATGTTGTGTTTCATGCTGCTGAATAAAGTGAAAAATGTCTCTCAAGATGGGCCCACAATTCTCACAAGGGTGGCTCTTCCTGGAAGATAGAGCTAACTTGGGATTCTTTGTCTGTGACATTTTTACAGAGAAGCTCTGTTCAATTGGTGCTTCCACATGCTCTGCTCCACAACAGCAACCTGAAAAAAAGGAAATGCTGGTGAAGATTATGTTGACTTTATAGGGACGGAATATCTAATCAGAAATGGCCATCTGTAACAGCTACATTATTCTGTAAAAAGATTTTAAAGACATGTGAAATCACTGTTATACTGTATTGGCCCTGAAGGTCAGTCAACGGTGGAAACCTCACCAAGGTAAAGACACAAGCATAAGATGGGACACAGAGAAGAGAGGCAGGGTCTACTAGTTGTTCCTCTACAGATGGCTTCCTATAGGAATTTTCCTGCTAGTGATGTGAGGCTGTGTAGAATAATTTGAATGAACTCAAACTCATTGACATTACCTGTATTAGAGCATATGATGTTCAAGGTCTGTACAATACTTGCTCACTGCAAGAGACTGTACACCTGGAACAAGGCTGAAATGAAGTAAAAAACAACCTACAAGAGTAATGGTTGAGGTGTAAAATTTAGAAAGAGGAAGATTATCCATGGGCTGGGAATCTGAGTAGAAATGATAATTTAGAACTGAATAGTTGACAACATGCCACCAAAAAGATGATTAAGTTCAATTTGGTAAGGAACTGGCAATAGTATCAAAATACTGCTGAAAAAAAATGGGTTCCTAGGCATAACCTTAAGAACACCCTGGCATCAAATGCTTTCCAATAGCCCTTCATCAAGTTAAGACAGCCTCAGAGTTCACTCTGCCAATGTATAGTGTCAATCTTTTCCTGGGATGTACAAATGATTCTTAAATCCCAGTTGAGTCCCTACATTGAATGCAGACAATATAAACGTTAAGAGAAAAACAGAAGAAATGGATGGCCAGCACTGTGGTAGGAGAAAAAGCACAAAAGAGATCGGGGAACAAAGATCTACCTGAGTGAGGTCAGAAAGATGTCCAAATAAGAAATAGGAGATTTATTCCTTCTTTCAGAACAAGGAGACAGCTATCCACAAACAGAATCAACCACGGGAAAAGGAAATAAGAACATGATTATGACAAACAACAAATTAGCCCTGAACAGGTAGCTCAGTTGGTTAGAGCTTCATCCTGATACACCAAGGTTGCAGTTTCAATCCCCAGTCAGGGCACATACAAGAAGCTACCAATGAATGCATAAATAATTGGAAAAACTAATGAATGTTTCCCTCTCTGCCCAACTCCCCATCCTCTTTCTCTCTCTAAAATCAATTGCAAAAAAAGAAAAACAGCAAAGCAAAAGAGGAAAAAAACAGAACAGACTACAAATGATGACTGGGAAGATGAGGTTACCAAACATTTTTGAAAATGCCAAAGCTCAAAAACAAGGGTCAGAGTTACTCTATCAACCACTGTGATTGCACTCAGGTTGACTTTAGTGGACTGTTCTGTGAAAAATACTGGAAATTTTTGTTTTTAAGAACCACAGAGGCCCTTACAACATCTGCAAACTTCCCACATTTACACATCAGAGGACCCTACAGTGTTTCTCAGCATGAAAGCCAAAAAAAAATTCCTTTGTCCATAACCTAGTGAAGAGAGAAAACAAAAATCAGTATGTCCCTGCAAAATATTAGCCACCAAAGTCTCCAAAACCCTTGACTGTCAATGAAAAGACATGCTGCCAAAGGAACTGTACACCAGTACATTTTTTGCTATTCTGACCTCAGCTCACGTAGTATCAAGGAGAATAGGTTTGTGGGCCTTCTCTCAAGCTTGAAACACACCACTTCACCCAACCAACACTGCTGAATCCACATGCAGATAAATCTACTTCTCTAGCCAGAACTGGTCCCTAGGTTAAAAGGAATAACTACTTTATCAAATTAATAGACATCAGTACAGGATGAAAAAAGCATATTAAACACAAGGACCCCATCAAGAGAGGATAATTTTTCAACAATCGATACAAAACAAATGGATATTTATGTACAGCCTGATAAGAAATCCAAAATACTTAGTTTAAAAAATGTCTATGAGCTACATCAGAACATAAATGAAACCAACTAAATGAAGAAACCAAAACAGAAATGTAAGGACAATATCAGATAGAGAGAAAATTTTTTAAATAATAAAACAAAACACTGGAGTTGATAAATTGCAATGAACAAAATAAAAAATGAAATAAGAAGTATCAAAAGCATACCTTAAGCATGTCATCTCTAAGAGGACATTTGAAAGCATCGAGATGGAAAGAAATAAAGAGGGAAATAAATTTTTTAAATTTAGCAAGGTGAATTAAGTAACACCATCAAGATAACAGATATATGCATGATGGAAATTTCTGGAAATACTGAGGGTGCTGGTGGTGGGTTGAGACAGAGAGAAGAAAAGGGAAGACAGGAAAAATAAAGGGAGAACATTTATTTAAAGAAAATAAACTGAAGACTGAGTTCCCAAATTGGAAAAAGGTCTGTGAATAATCAAGTGCACACATTCCCAAAGGTCCCTGTACAAATTCAATGTAAAACTGGATTCATCAAAGGTATTATAATGAAAGTACTTTAAATCAAAGACAAAGAAACTGCCCTACTTGGTAGATTGAGGGTTGGCCTATGAACTGAAAGTTTCATGGCTCAGATTCCTTGTCAGGTCACATGCCTAGGTTGCCAGCCAAGCTCCCAGTTGGCGGCATGCAAGAGGCAATTAGTTGATGTTTCTCTCACACATCAATATTTCTCTCCCTCTCTTTCTCCTTACATTCCTTCTATCTAAAGATAAATAAATAAATAAAATCTTTAAAAAAAAAGAAAGAATATAGAAACTCATCTCACAGATGGGAAACAACTGAATAACAGTATGTTCCTCTGAAAAACACTTGCAGGCTAGAAGAAAACAAAATGATATATTCAAAACATTAAATGGGAACCATCAATATTTTATCTAGAAAAACCTGGTCTTTGGAATAAAATATTTTCTCACAGAAACAAATCTAAGAAGTTTACTGACATTCAACCTGACCTTTTGGAAATGCTAAAAAAAAAAAAGGTTTTGAAGATGAAATAAGAGAATACTAAATAGAAGCTCAAATAGATATGAAGTGTAAATATCACCAGTAAAGTCGAGAATGAAATCAAATTCACAGTACTATAACAATAGATTGGTACAATGTATATTATGTAACTACTATAAAGGTTAAAAATTAAATCTAGTAAAAATAACAAAGCTAACATTGTGTACCTTAATACATATACAATTATAATAGATGTGAGTTGTGATGTGAAAAGCAAGTACAGGGGTATGTGGTGGTGATTCTAATGCAGAATTTTTTAATGCATCTGAATGTGTTATCAGGCCCTGGCTGGTATGGCTCACTGGAGCCGCCGGCCTGCAGATAGGAAGATCACAGTTTCAATTCCTGGTCAGGGTACATGCCTGGGTTATGGACCAGGTCCCCAGTTGGGGGTGTGCGAGAGGCAATCAATTGATGTTTCTCACTTGCTCTCCCTCTCTAAAAATTAACAAATAAAATATTTTTTTAAAAGAAAGTGTTATCAGGATAAAACAGATTGTAAAGAGTATGAGTAGTTTTATGTAAATCTTTTGGAAAACACAAGCAAAGATGTATGTAACAGACATACAAAGGAGAAGAGAGTCAAACCACAATGCGAAATCATTAAACCACAAAGGAAGACCACAAGACAGGAAGACAAAAAGTATACTGCAAAAGAACCAGAAACCAATGAAGAAGTGGCAATTACAGCTCCTTAAAAAAATTCTCCAATCAAGTGATATTAGAGGGACTGAAGAGATAAAGACAAAAAAGAACAGGTACAATATGCTGCCTACAAGAGACACTGAACCTTTTATGTACCCAAACAGGCTAAAAATAAAGAGATGCAAAAAATATCACAGGCAAACAAAAAAAGTAGCTTAAAATTTATCAGATGAAACAGGCCACCTCAAAAACTGTCACAAGAGACTCTAAGTTCATCAGAGAATGATAAATAAGTCAATTCATCAAAGAGCTAACAAATTTAAACATTATGTACTAAACAACAGAGCAACTACATATAATTAAGCAAATACTATCAGATGTAAAGGCAGAAAAATAAACCCAATTATTAGTAAAGAACTTCAATTTACTCTTTTAACAATAGTAAATCATCCCATCAAAAAGCAATAAGGAATTATTGAAGATTGACTATACCTTGAACTAATAAATATATATAGAACATTCCATACAAAAGCTGCAGATAATGGATTGTTCTCACGTGCACATGAAACAGTCATAGGTAGATCATATATTAGGTGAAAAATCAAGTCTCAAACTTTGAGAAAAAATCACATCAAATATCTCATTACATCACAATGTATGAATCTTAAAATCAATTTTACTTTCTAGAAAGCTTGAAAATTCACAAATATGATGAAATGAAACAATATACTCCTGAAGTTGTCAAGAAAAGAAAAATCCCCACAAAAACCAAGAGAACTCTCTTGCACCTCAGAAAACAATAAACACAACAAGAAAGTAAAACCAAAGAAAGTAGAAAAGGAACAGATTCCAATAAATATTATGACAAACATAAATGCACTAATGACAAGACAAAAAAAAGAGAATATCTATGGGCTATTTTTTTTGAAAGACAAAGTTAGCAAACCTTTACCTAGACTAAAACAAAAGATTCAAGTCTCAAATAAATTAAAGAACAATTTAAGGTAAGACATTACACCTGACACTAAGAATCACAACGCCTCATAAGAGATGTTCATGCCATAATCCTATATATAAAAAATTGTCAAATTCCCACTATAAACTTCTGAAACTAATAAACAGCTTCAGAATTCTGGCCAGGTAGCTGAGTTGGTGAAAGCATGGTCCCAACTGCCAAGATTGTGGGTTCAATTCCCCATCAGGGAACCTGCAAGGGCCAGCCAATGAATGCATACATGTGTGGAACAACAGATCAATGTTTTTCTCCATTCTTATATCCCCTTCCTCTGTCTAAAAATCACTAAATAAAAAAATTTTTTAAATACATTAATTAATTGAGAAAAACTACAGGATACAAAACCAACATACAAATCCCAATTCTGTTGCTACACGCTAATAATAAATTCTTTGATAAGAAAAAGAAGAGTCATGTCCAGGTGGCTCAGTTCGTTGCAGCATTGTGATGTAACCAAAAGGTTATGGGTTTGATTTTAGGTCATGGTAAACAAGTAGGTTGCAATTTGGGGCACATATAATGAGGCAACCAATTGATGTTTCTCTTTCACATACATGATTTTCTAACTCTCACCCCTTCTCTGTTTCTCTCTAAAATGAATACATATATCCTCAGATCAGGATTAAAAAGTAAATTAAAAAATGAAAATGGTAGCCAATATTATAATAGTATCAAAAACAATTAAATACCAGAAATAAATTCAACCAAAAAGGTGAAAATCTGTACATTGAACATGGTAAGACAGTGATAATATGGCTTGGAGGTATTGTAAGTTTGGGTCATAAAATGTCACATTAATTATTTTGATTTCCCAGTAAATAATAAAGTTATGTCCACACTATCCTGTTGGCTAGTAACAGCAACACCTGAGTCTAAAAACAAAAACCTCTGTATAACTTATTTAAAATTCTTTATCACTATGCACTGGCAACCAGCCTCTGAGCCTGCTGAAAACCTGGCAACACTAAAGATGTTTAATGCAGGGTTGCCAAAATCATTGCAACAGTATCAAAAGTAAAGAGAAAAAGTAATATCTGCAAAGCAAAATTAAGCCAATTGAAAAAGCCATGGCTCAGGAGGTGAGAAGGCTCATATGCAATATATATATGCAATATACAAGGGATTCAAAACTCATTAGCCAAGAAAAATGTAGAAACAATTTTCCAAACAAATATGTACAAAGGACCAACAGGAATAGAGAAAATGCTTTTTCTCACTAATCAGGGGGGTATCCATTAGAGTCTCTGCAACAGTACAAACCACAAATGCTTCCTTTTGAGTTCAGTACAACAGATATTGGTACTGCATGGGGAAAAAAGGGAGTGCAAACAAACCAGTCCTACCAAGGAAAGTCACTATTCAGAAAACTGGAAAATCAAGCAGTGCTTGAGGAGTGAGGACCCGCTAGAAAATAGGCATGGGAAATGTAAACCTAAGTCCATGTAACTGGTGAGAGTGAGGGTCTTACCCAGGGAGGATACAAGTTCAAAGTTCTCCACCATCACACCCAGGTACAGGCGCCTCTGGCTGTCATTGAGGAAGCACCATTCTTCCCCGGAGAAATACAGAGCAATGTCCGCAAAGGTCACACCAACCTGTCAGAATTGAGACAAATGAAGCCAGAACTGTCTGAGAACCACAATACTATTCCTTATAAATCCTTCCCACGCTCAATTTCCTCCAGGGCTCCTCAGTTCACTGTGGACACCAGGCCCTAATACCAGTGCTGTCTGCTCTCTCATCACAGTTCCATTAACCACGTTTAGCAACAGCAGCTCGGTTGGGGGACTCAGGATAGAGCAGATAAATGCCATTTAAGCATTGGGTCATAGACTCCCATTCTTCCCAACAAGGAAGTCCACTGAGTCTCCCAGATCATGCCTCCAAGACACAACCAAACATGGGCTTAAGCTTTACACTGAAGGCCCCAGAACAGGTAACCAGGACCATCAACTCACACTTACTTTACTGTTGTAGAATGTCGGCCTCCTTTACATCTTCAGACCCCAGGTTCACTCCCTCAGCTATGCCACCTTCCTGCACCATAGCACAGGCATATCTCTGGACTCACCCCAAAACTAGGCATATGGTATCAAGTTAGGATCTATAAGAACCCCAGTTTTCTGATGGATCTACAGCCCAGCAAAGTCCCGAAGGAGCAGCGAAAGTCCTCCCTGCCTGAGTTCTAATCTTTGCTTCAATATTCACCATCCAGATCCGCATGGGAATTTCAGATCCGAATAAAACCTGTACACTCTGCACCGTACTTGCTGTGTTCTCAGAAACCACAACACTCCTCTCTCCAGTGACTTTTCCTCACAACCCCTGACTCGAAGCCTGGGAGGTAGGACGCCTGCACACCGGAAAGTAGGAGTCGGGTGGTGACACGATGAAGGAGGGAAGGGAGAAGGCCATGCACTAACCGCAGCCGCGCCTCTCAGCGAGGTCGCGAACGGACGCCGCGGGTAAGGCGAAGAAGTAACGATGGAAGACGAGGACACCAAGGGCATGGCGACCCCTGTCCAGGCTTTGGTCCTCTTCACCCAAGCAGGGTCGCCCAGCTCCTTACTCTCCTGGGTGCTGTGTGGACCATGGCTCTGGGGCCTTCCCCACCACTGGACCTTCACCATTACGTAGCAATCTGGATCCTCTGAGCAACGTGCTTGACCTCCGGGTAGAGACAAAATGCCGTCATGACGCCGGAAGTCCCGCCCTAGCGGTGTGCGCCATGGGACACGCCTTTTCTGACCCTTCATTGGCTAAGCGCCACAATGTTCCTCGCTCGGTATTCTGGGTAATGTGCATCACAATGTCCAAAATGGTGTCACTGGGTTTTTGTGCCATCACTTCCGCCAAAAACGCCATGATCTGCCGCGAAGGCCTATGGAAAATGACACGTCCTCACAAAAGACGCATCAGGAAAGTGGTTAAAAGAAGTTGTCATCTTTTCCTGGCCAAGCGGCTTGGGTTTATATTAATAAAAACACATTGTGAATCCAAACAGTGAGTCGTAATAAAAGAAGTATTCCTGCATTACAGAGTCCGGAAATTTTTAGCTAACAAATGACGTACTTATACCATCATTTATGTATGTGACAAATATAACATAAAACAGCAGGGCACACCTTAGAAAAAATAAAACTATAATACGTCATATAAACATTAAATAGAGGTCTACTGTTTAGATAATTTGCATGTCCATTAGAAAATTTTTTTAAATGTTGGACTATTGAATTCTGATGGTTATTGGTGTTTTTGTTAATATGAAAACCACAGTGAAAGAAAATTAGCCTTTTATAGACGTATTTAAGACATCAAGTGAGATAATGTCTCAGGCATTCTCAATGTGATAAGATCACAAACATAATTTATAAATTATGCCAACATTGCAGCCATCTTGGCACTGAATGTAAATTTGATATGTAATCATTATACCCAGGCCCATGTCATACTTTTATATTTTCAGAACAGACCATGTCTCAGAAAATTCAGTAAGAAATATCATGTACAAATACAGGTGAAACAATCATTTCCTGGGAAAATGGTATTTCAATCCAAAATGTTTTTCTCGGGGTCTGATGCTCACTTTCAACACCTTCATGGATGACAACACTGTAAACACCTTTTTTTTTTTTTAATTTTTAAAAAAGATTTTATTTTTTAGAGAGGAAAAGAGGGAGAAAGAGAGAGAACGAAACATCACTGAATGAGAGATAAATCAAATGTTTGCCTCTCACACACACCTGCTGGAGTCCTGCATAACTCAAGCATATGCACCAAGAAGGAATTGACCCCCACCACCCTTCCAATTGCAGGCCAGCGCTAAATCCACTGAACCACACCAATGAGGTCATATTGTAGACACTTTGTTAGCAAATGTAAATTTGCTATAGAACACTATTCCCAGATACATGTCTTACTCTTAGAATAAATAAACCATATCCCCCAAATACATTAAGAAATATTATGGAGGAAAGCAAATATTTTCTGGGGTTGCAAAACAAATACTGAGAGCTAGATGGAATACATTCTGAGGAACTAAACAGTATTGTGCATCCGTATACATTTGCTTTGGGGCTGCCAAGTATCTTCCCTCCATGTTCCCTTTATACCTGTCTGGAGTATTCTTCCTCTGATCACTGTGCAAGCACACTGGACCTTAAGATGTTCATGCTAAAAGCCTTGCCTTGCTACCCATGAAGTGAATAGAATGAAGACTGTGTATTTTATTCACTGTGTTAGTGAAATTTAATGTTTTCATAACAATCTTTGGATATGCATTTTCACCATTTTGGAGCATGAATTACAAATGGAATCTGCAGGAATATATTACTAACATATATTTGATAAAGGTGGAGGTTAAGTCTTCCTGCTGGCTTTAGTGAAAGCAAAACTGTTCAAACATGCCAATAAAATACTGTAAAATACAAACAGAGAGATAATCAGGCATGTAAATAATCTCAAAGAATAACATTGCTGTTAGAATTCAATGTGTGGAGTTTAAATGGTGCCTTCAACTTTCCTAACATCTGGTCTAGGCTTAGAAGACCTTGGCTGTGACCATGGGTATTACTCTCTTTAAAATCACCTGTTTAAATTTTTTGTTATTCAAATTGTATCCTAAAAAGGTTGTTTGTATCTCTGCTAACTGGAATATGAAATAAGGGTCTCAGCCATGGCCCAGGGTGCTAAGTACCGCAGCAGGGTTTGTGTTCAGAAAGATTATGTTCCAAACCAGAGGTTTGGTGTGCAGACACAGAAAACTGAAAAGGATGATGAGGGTCCAGAACACAGTACGGGTTGCAGGGAAGACAAGGTAAGTTTTACTGTCTCATAGAACCAGTAGAAATATATAAGACAAAATCATCTGGGCAGTGCGCCCCTTTCATGGAAAAGAAGCACTTTACAATTAGACAGGGATCCTGTAGGTCTCCAGCATTACTTCCAAATGTTAAGTTGCAGCATTCACATCCAGCTGGCCCCTCCACTTCAGGGTAAATGTCAGTGTCACATACCAACAATACTCCAAAAGTTAAAATAAGGCATCAAATTCACCAGGACAAATGTGATCACAGCCTGAGAGCTAAAATACTTGAGAAGTTGCAGACTCCCAGCAAAAATTAACAAGGTCTCCTGAGGGTCAAACTCCATGCTGTGAATCAAAAGGCAGACAAACTGTAGCTCAGTCTAAGAGGTGCCCCGGGGCACTGACCAGTGTGCCTCATTTGGTTGTGCATCATCATGCAAAGTTTCCTGTTTGCAATCCTGGTAAGGACACATCTGGGTGAGGATTTGGTCCCAAATCAGAGATAGAAGCATCTGATTGATGTATCTATCACTTTGATGTTTCTTCCTTCTTTTCCTTCTCTCGAAAATGAATAAAATATGTAAAAATAATGATGTTTCCCTGGGTGACTGAGTGGCTGAGGGTAAGTGCTTGCTTTGACATTTTAAGGAAATAAGATAATCGTAATAATTGTACCAATGGAAAAAGCAGCTTCAGCTGATCCTCCCTGGTTCTCACACTGTACATAACCCAGTGAGGGCTTCACAGCAGTGGTAGAGATTGTATTAGAGGTGTGATGGGGTGCCTGGTCTGAAAATGACTCTGAAGATAGAGGTGGGGGTTGCCGGAGTCTAAGAGTGTCCACACATCCCTGTTCATTGAGAATGAGCACCTTAGCATTGGTCCTGTCCAAGAGCTGAGAGGAAAAAATATACCTTATACCCACTTTACAGAGGAGAAAACTAAAGTCCAGACCAGAGGAAAATATTACTTCATGGCAGGATAATAATTATTTAAGAAAATTCCTGGGCAAGTGGATTGGGGACACTGAGATAACAAATTAAACAAGGCCAAAGACTTTGAGAACTTACAGCCACCTGGTGAATAACAAGACTTTATCTCCTCTAAGGAGAGCAAAGGGTTTTTTATATCTCTCATCCCTAAGGAGAGAATACATCCTGGTCAGGGAAACAGACAACAGAGATTCAATTAATATCATTTGTGCCAGCTAAAGGCAATGACAGATGAAGTCAAGGGAACGAATTTTAAAAATGACATTAAAAGCCAGACAGACCCTATATAAAAGTAAACAGTATAGTTGATCAAATATCCCCAGGCCTCCCTTACGCACTCCTTTTGATGCATCAGCATGTTAAAAATGCACCTGGAAAGCTGAGTATTTTGCTGAAACCCTCCTCTAAGATTGTCACCTCCAGAAAAGATAAAAAAGCCCTCAGGACAAGGACTCTGGTCAGGCTTGCTCTACAGCATGTCCATACCCCTTCCAATGCATGAACTTTTTACTTCCTCCTAAACTTTAAGGGTCCCCAGGAGACTTGCAGCCAGGGAATCAGCAGGCAGCAACAGCCTGACCCAAGTTATTCCGATTCTGTCTCCAAGGTTCACTTTTCTCTGACTTCCCAGTGAACTAACAGCAGCCCTGCTTTTGCTCACTCCTTTCCTTTTAACTTTTCTAGAGAGCCATAGCACAGCACCATCTTAGGCTCTCTCCTGCTACTTTCTCTACCCTAAGTCCTTCCATTGTTTCACTGTCCTCACCCTTAATAAACATACTCTGATAATCACTTAGACTTCTGTTGTGGAATCTTTTCTACACAAAGTCAAAATTCCACATACTACAGCTGACCTGAGACTGACCAGCTCCTGCCCTGTAATAAATTGACTGTGAGTCTCAATGGTATTTTGGAATCTAGTATTCAAATTCAAGCTGTCTGAACCAGGGCATGGGAAGTCTGATCATTGCCTATTTCCCTCTGAACTGAGCTTTTGGAGTCCAAACCACCCTGCTCATTCTGATGCCATCTGGTCTCCTCTAGAAACCTGTTCCAATACAAGAAACCCCAGGATAAAAGACAAGAAAAATGAGATTGCACTACAAAACAAGGGCTTATTATATTATCAAATGACTGGACTTCTAAAACTGATGGAGAATATTAATAGATGGAGTTAAAATAAAGGATGTCTGTTACATTGTACAAAGCATGAAAATAATAGATTAAAATTTCATTCCAATACAAAAATCATTTTTAATAAAATTTTAAAAAGCAACAAATGAGTGAAATTCCAACATTCACCTTTGTTGTTTTTGTCCTTTTGTTTAGAAAATTGGCAGATGATAGGATCAGACACCTTAGCAAAGACAGCCATAGCAAATACACACCTAAAACTCACCTTAAATCTTTAGAAAACCAGTGAGGTAGCACTACAATATTTTAAGTTTAAATAAAAACAATTTACCAAAAAAAAAAAATTCCCTAGGATGTAACAGAAATGAAGCTCTCACACACTGCTGAAAAGAATGCAAAAAGATGCAATCAGTTTAAGTAACAAATTGCTTCTCTAAGTTAAACATTCACCTACCCTATGAGACAGACTGTGCAGTTAAGTGAAACTTATATCCACATAATCAACTTTATCTTATTTTTAAAAACTTTATTTATTTTTGAGAGAGAGTGGGAGAAAGGAAGGGAGAGGAAGAGAAACATCAGTGTATGGTTGCTTCTCATGTGTCTCCAAATGGGGACCTGGCTTGTAACCCAGTCATGCGCCTGGACTGGGAGTTGAACCAGCAACCCTCTGGTTCACAGGCTTGCACTCAATCCAATGAACCACACCAGTGAGGGCTATAGTAGCTTTATTTAAACACCCCCAAATTAGAAATAACCAAATTAAATGGATCAAGTCAGTAATATATTCAAAAATAAGAATATTCTCAGCAAAATGATGAGCCACTAATATATCAGTAAATCTCCAAATATATTTGCAACATAAGTGAAAGCAGAAAAAAGTTAATCTCATAATGTTAAATTAAGAAATTACAGTTATCTATTAGAATGGAATGTAACTCAATGTTTACTTAAAGACCTTTGAAGGGCTGAAATTAAAAAGGCCAAGAAATAAATTCCCAGTTACAAATACAGTCAGTTTTATGACTATGGTGATGGTTTCATTTTCATGTATTTGTGAAGACTGACCAAATATCATATACTTGAAATATGATTACTAACTAAAGCTTTTTAAAATGGTTCAAGATTTACAAAATTGGTACTCCAAACTCCTTCTGGAAATAGTTTTGGCACCTCTGTATTCAATCCACATTCTCATGCGCTCTGGGACCAACTTTACCTCAGTAACAGCAAATATGGCCAAGTAAAAAAAAACTCACACTATCCAACAGGACTGTTGGCTGGCTCAAAAAAGCAACATCCATCAAGTATAGATATCCCTTTAAAAAATTTTTCTTTTCTGACAGTGCACCAGACACTCTGATGTGAACATCTGAGGGTTGACAGAAACCCACAAGTTTTTTAAAACTTTATTGATTTTACAGACTGAAAAACATCCATGTTGTTCTGCTTACATGTACATTTGTTTTTTGCTTCTTGTATGTACCATGATTGAACTGGGAACCTTGTCATATCAAAATGACACACTAACCAACTGAACTACCCAGCCAGTCCCACAAAACCTTTCTCAACGACAACATATTCAAAGACAATGACTGAGTGAACAGAAGATAAATATTCCTGCAGGTCCTGTGATCTGTGTATACACTGATCCTGCAGTCTTTTTCTCAGAAACATTTCTGGATGCACATTCCATCTAGTCTCCTCTAGCACCCATTAGGCCAGTGTTTCTGTTGCAATCAGTTTCCCCTAGCCCCTGTGGGGCTACAACTAGTGACCATCACCCATGTAATTGCAGACATTATGGCACATGGCCCTTCGCAAGACCTGGGCCAGAGATTCCCTTCAATAGCACCAGTATCCTTACGAACAAGGAAAAAACCCATGCTGTTCCCCGATGTACTTGAGGTTGTCTTGGCTACCCCCCCTTTGGAGTGATGTCTGTGTCTCCTAAAACTCTTGGCATCCAAGCTTCACATGACAACTAGAGCCCATGGTCTAGCCTAAGTGGATACTGGCAGCAATGCAAATTCAGGCACAAACAGCTGAGTTAACTTATGCACAAAACTATCCAAACAAAAGCAGAGAAAATTTGAAACACACAGAAAAGTTGCTCACTTCTTCATGGTTGTAAGGCCCAAATCTGCGTATTAAGTACCCCACACAGTAAACAAAACACCCAGAATTAAACAAGATTTAGAAAATAGCCTTTATTGTTTTACAAATCAAATGGAGATGAGTTTGGCAGTTCTTGCACTGGAGACCTGGACATTCAACAATTTATCACTGATACCTAGGAAACAGATGTCCCTGAAAAAGGTAGTCCTTCTGCAAGGTGATGGCTGAACTTAGATGATGTTCTCTGGAACAATATCATGTCAAGTCAATGTGCCAACAGTAACAGTGAAAGGAATAAAGACTTAAACACGAAGGCAACTCTTAATTTTCACCAACAAATCAGAGAGAAAAATGACCTTCTGTAAGCACATTCAGATGGTGACTAGGGTAGTCTGTGGGAATCCTGTAAGTGGTACAGGTGAAACAGTGCCAGCAATAGAAGTATTCAGTGACATGGATCTGGCAAGACACCTGGATAAATTATAAAGTGCAACATAGAAACACATGCTTATTGCATAATACAAATGTATGGGGGAATCTCCCTCCTGTTGATTATTGGATGTATCAGATTCAATTTAGACAAAGCTTGTTTCCTATAGTTTAAAACCAAAAAAGTTATTTTTTTAAAAAACCAAAATAGTACATTGGCACATCTAAGACCTTCTACCCATGCGAACTCTTCTGTGGAAAGGGAGATTAAAATTTTGGCTAATGATTTCCAACATTAACTGTACTCACAAGGCCTTTCTCCTGAGTGAAATATCTGATAATGAAGGCCAGTGCTTGTGGTAGAAGATTTCCCACTTTTACTGAATTCTAAAGGCCTTTCTCCAGTGTGAAATGTGGATGATGACAAAAGTCAGCGCTACTATAAAAAGATTACCTACATTCATTGGACTCATAAGGCCTTTCTCCTGTATGAAATCTCTGATGGTAACGAAGGGAATAGATCGTAGTATAAGATTTCCCACATTCACTACACTCATAAGGTCTTTCTCCAGTGTGAAATTTCTGATGATATCCGAGACCACTGCGACTGATAAAAGATTTCCCACATTCACTGCACTCATAAGGCCTTTTTCCAGTGTGAACACTCTGATGACAACGAAGGTTATGCATACTGGTAAAAGATTTCCCACATTCACTACACTCATAAGGTCTTTCTCCAGTGTGAAATCTCTGATGATACCCAAGGCCACTGCGGCTGATAAAAGATTTCCCGCATTCACTGCACTCATATGGCATTTTCCCAGTGTGAACACTCTGATGGCAACGAAGGTGATGGATTCTGGTAAAAGATTTCCCACATTCACTACACTTATAAGGCCTTTCTCCTCTGTGAAATCTCTGATGATAAAGAAAGCCAGTGCTACTGCAAAAAAATTTCCCACATTCAGTGCACTTATAAGGCCATTCTCCAGTGTGAAATCTCTGATGACAACGGAGACCACTTTGACTGGTAAAAGATTTCCCACATTCACTGCATTCATAAGGCCTTTCTCCAGTGTGAACTCTCTCATGACCACGAAGGTGATGGATTCTGGTAAAAGATTTCCCACATTCACTGCACTCATAAGGCCTTTCTCCTGTGTGCAATCTTTGATGATAATGGAGGCCAGTGCTACTGGTAAAAGATTTCCCACATTCACTGCATTTGTAAGGCCTTTCTCCAGCATGCACTCTCTGATGATAACGAAGGCCAGTATTACTAGTAAAAGATTTTCCACATTCACTACACTCATAAGGCTTTTCTCCAGTGTGACGTCTCTGATGATAACGGAGGTGATCGATCCTGGTAAAAGATTTGCCACATTCACTGCACTCATAAGGCCTTTCTCCTGTGTGAAATCTCCGATGATAACGGAGACGAGTGCTGCTGGTAAAAGATTTCCCACATTCACTGCACTCATAAGGCCTTTCTCCAGTGTGAACTCTCTCATGACCACGAAGGTGATGGATTCTGGTAAAAGATTTCCCACATTTACTGCATTCATATGGCCTTTCTCCAGTGTGAACTCTCTGATGATAACAAAAACCAGAAATTCTGGTAAAATACTTTCCACATTCGTGACACATAAAATGCTGTTTTCCAGTACAAACATTCTTGTTCTGAAGATACGTGTGGTTGCAGCCAATGGCTTTTTTACATTCACTCTGGGTATAATCACTTTTTCTTCTTTGAATAGTGATCCCAGATGCCAAGATTTCATTTGGCTTTTCCCTGGTTTGAGTAGACAGTTGTTGGACACGTCCTGACATGAGAAGGATGTCCTGCCCAACCTCCCTGTAAGTTAAAAGCTTCTGGGAAACAATGAAATTGCAACTCTTCACAAGTAGGTTCCTGTCCATGCCTCTTTTGAAAGGTTTCTCTCCAACATGATGTTCTTGCCGCTGGTCACACTTTCCAATGAAATAAAATTGTTGTGCACATGCCCCACACCTCAACAGTTTCTGGCTGTGTTGTGTTTCCTGCTGGTCAGACAAGTAGAAAATATGTCTCAAGACGGTCCCACAACTCTCACAGGGGTGGTTCTTCCGGGAAGATGAAGAAGCCATCTTGGAATTCTTTGCCTGAGATACTCCACCTGAAACGTTTCGTTCAATCGGTACTTCCATATCTTCTGCTCCACAGCAGCAACCTGAACAAAAGGACACGATGGTGAAGTATATGTTGACCTTATAGAGAAGGAATATCGTCATCACACCTTGCCATCTGTCACAGCTAGGCATGATTCTATGAAATGATACTCAAGACAGGTAAGTTAGACTCTGAAGAAATGGCTGTTACACTTTACTTGGCCCCAAAGTTCAGTCATTGGTGGAGACCTCACCAAGGGTAAGACAGGAGCATAGGATGGGACACAGAGAAGAGAGGTAGGGTCTACTTGTTCCTCTACAAATGGCTGTCTGCAGGACCTTTCCTGCTGGTGCTATGAGGGTGTGTAGAATAATCTGAATGAATCAAACCCATAAACATCCATTGTACTAGAGCATATAATATTCAAGGTGAATATAAGTCGGAGTGAACTAAAAGGAACCTGTAAGAGAAATGGTTCAAGTACAAAGTTTAGAAAGGCAAAGACTTAACATGGCCTGGGAATTCAAGTAGAATTGATAACTTTAAACTTAGTAGTTGACAAAGTATCAACAATAAACAAGAACAAGTGGATGAGATGAGGCCTAGTAACAGTACCAAAATACTGTTCAACAAAATGGGTTCCCAGTTATGATGTTAACAATGTTCTAGCATCAAACCCTCTCCAGCAGCCCAATACCAAGTTAAAACTGCTTCTGAGTCTATCCTGTCATGGGTGGAGTCATGTTTTTCCTGGGATGCACAAATTATTCTTCCTCTTAAATCCCAGTTGAGACATGTAGGCTGTGGTAGAACTGTGGTAGAACAACAAAGCACAAAAGAGACCACGGAAAAATATCTATGTAACTGACTTCAGTAAGACGGGAGAACGAGAAATACAAGAATTCTTCCTTTTCCCAGAGCAAGGAGAAAACTATCCTAAAACAAAATAAACCATGCAGGAGGGAAAAAATAATCCAGTAATGACAAACAGGAAATTAGCTCTGACCAGATTGCTCCGTTGGATATAGCATCATCCCAATACACTAAGGTTGTGGGTTCAATCCCTGGTCACAGCACATACAGAAGCAGCCAATGAATGCATAAATAAGTGAAACAACAAATAGATGTTTCTCTCTGTGTCTTCAAAAAAAAAAGACAAGCAGCAAAGCCAAAGAGCAAAAAACAGAGAATAGTATAGAAAGGATGACAGGGAAGATGGGGTTACCAAACATATTTGAAGATTGCTAGGATCCAAAACAAGGGTCAGAGTTACCTCTATCAACAACTGTGACTGCACTAAGGTTGACCTTAGTGGACTACTCTGTGAAACACACTGGAAATTTTTGTTTTTAAGAACTATAGAAGCCCCTGCAACATCTGTAAACTCGTCATAGTTTAAACATCAGAGGACACTACAGAGTTTCTCCACACGAAATCTAAGAGAAATTCTTCATCCACAACCTAGTCCATGAAGAAAACAAAATCAGTATGTCCCCAGCAGTATTTGATATTACAGTTTTCTCACTTCCCCCCCTTTTCCCAACCCATATCCCACTTTCATAGTCATTCCTCACACCATTATCCATGTCCATAGCCCCTCCATATATGTTCTTTGACTAATGCCTTCACTGTCATAAAATCAGTCCCCATCTCCCTTCTCCCCTCCTACAGATGCCAATCTATGCCATGATTCTATGCCTCTGGTTGTATTCTTACCTCAGCTCATGTAGCATCAAGGACACTAAGCTACTGAGACTTGTCTCAACCCTGAACACCCTCCCAGGCAACACTCTTGAATCCACATGCAGATGAATCTCCTTCACTAGCAAAGAATTGGTCCATAACACTGAAAGAAGTAACTTCTTCTTCAAATGCGTAGACAGCCATGTAGGATTTAAAAAATACTAAAAACAAGGATACCACAAAGAAAGAGAACATAATAATTTTCCA
This sequence comes from Anoura caudifer, assembly GCA_004027475.1. Lineage (NCBI taxonomy): Eukaryota > Metazoa > Chordata > Mammalia > Chiroptera > Phyllostomidae > Anoura > Anoura caudifer. Next base: position 18,729 of record PVKU01009389.1, read on the forward strand.
ATAATTGATACCGAACAAGTGGAGATCTATACATAGCCTAATAAGAAATCCAAAATATTTACTTTTAAAAACATCCATGAGCCTACAGATAATATAAACAGAACCAACTTAAGAAACCAACACAGGAAGAAAAGAATTATCAGAGAAATAAAAATTAAATAATAACAAAACACAAACACTGGAGTTGACAAATTACAATGAACAAAATAAAAAATGCAATAAAAAGAATCAAAGGCAGACATGAAGAGTGTCATGTCTGTCAGGTCACTGAAAGCATCTAGGTGGAGAGAAATAAAGAAGAGAAATAAATTAAAAACATATAGCAAGGTGAATTAACACCATCAAGATAAATGATATTTCCATTATGGGAATCCCAGGAAACACGGGGGTGGGAGGAGGGTTGAGAGAGAGAGGGAAAGGGAGGAAAGGAAAAAGAGAAGTAGAACATTTACTCAAAAAAAATAAGCTGAAGACTGACTTCCAAAATCTGAGAAAGAAATGTGAATAATCAAGGGCACACATTCTCACGGCTCCCTGTACATATTCAGTGCAAAGTGGACTTCACCAAGACACGGTAAAATGAAGTGTCAAAAATCAAAGGCAAAGAGAGCTGTGAAAGCACAAAGAAAGTAGAAACTCCTCACACACAGAGGAATGCCTGAATAAGGGTATCAGTATATTCCTCTGTACAAAACTTGCCAACTAGGAGAAAATAAAATAATAATGTGCAAAACACTAAATGAAAACCATCAATATTTTATCCAGAAAACCTGTTTTTCGGAAAGATTTTCCCAGACAAACAAAAGCTAAGGAACTTCACTGCGACTCAACATGACTTATAAGAACTACCAAAAAAGTCCTTGAAGATGAAATACAAGAATACTAAATAAAAACTCGAATACACAGGAAAGTGTAAATCTCAGTAGTAAATTAACAATAAAACAAATTCACTACACTGTAACTTTGGTGAAATGTGCATTATGTAACTATTATAAAGGTTAAAAATAAAATCTAGTACAAAAATAACATTAACATTGTATATACCTTAATCAATATACAATATGAAAAAGTATGACTTGTGACATCTAAAAAATATAAAGGGATGTGTAGTGAAAATTCAAAAAGTAGAATTAATGCATGCAACTGATGGTGTTATCAAAATAAGACAGATTGTGCCCCCACAGCATAGCTCAGTTTGTTGAGCATGTATCACAGAGCAAAAGGATGACTGTTTGATTCCAGTCAAGGCACATGCCTAAGTTGTGGCTGGTCTTGGGTTTTGGGTAGGTCCCAGGTTGGGGTGCATGCAAGAGGCAATTAATGACATTTTTCTCACACACTAATGTTTCTCTCCCTTTCTTTCTCCCTCACTTCCCCTATCTCTAAAAATAAAGAAAGACATTGTAAAGTGTATGAGTTCTTTAAAAATCACAGCAAAAAGTATGCAGGTGTGCGCACGCACACAAGAGGCATCAAACCACTACACAAAATCATCAAATCACAAAGCAAGACAATAATAAAAGGCAAACAAAGGAAATGCAAAAGAGCCAGAAACAATTAAGAAGTGGCAATAGTAGCTTCTTAAACAAATTGTTCAAACAAGAATAGAGTGACTGAAGAGATTAAAAAAAATAAACAGACTTAATATATGCTGCCTGCATGAAACATTAAATTTTTATGGATACAAACAGGATGAAAATAAAGAAGGCAGGGATCGTTATAATTCTATCAGACAAAATAGACTACCTCAAAAACCATCACAAGAGACTAAGGTCCTTACAGAATGATAAATAAGTCAATCAAAAGGATAACAATTTTAAGTGTCAGCAATGAACAAGAGGGCAACCTAACATATTGTATTAAGCAAATAATACCAGATGTCAAGGTAGAAAAAGAAACCAAACATTAGTAGAAAACTTCAATATTGCCCCTTCAACAATAGGTAGATCACCCATTCAAAAGCAAAAAAGAATTAATGAAGATCGCGTACAGTTTAGAGCAAACAGTACAAATAATTATATTCAGAACTTTCTGTCCAAGAACAGCAGAAGACGCATTCTTGTCAGGCACACATGAAAGACTTTCTAGGTAGCTCATATGTTAGGTCAAAAATCAAGTCTTAAACTTTGAGGGAAAAAAAATGACATCAAATATTTTATTAGATCACAATGTATGAAAGTAGAAATCAATTTCAGTTTCAAGAATGCTTGAAAATTCACATACATGTTGAAATTCAACAACACACTCCTGGACTATCAGTGGATCAAAGAGAAATAGCAAAAAAGAACTCAAAAAAATCTAGTCATAGGAAATTAAAACATAATCTATCGAAGATTATGTATAAAATGCAGGAAATACAATTCTAAGAGGAAATTTTATAGTGATGTCTGCATTAAGAAAATAGACCTCAAATAAACAAGCTAAACTTGCACCTCAGAAAATGCCAAGAAAGTAAACCCAAACCTAGCAAAAGAAAAATAAATAAATAAATAAATAAATATTAGAACAAACGCAAAGGAAAGAGAGACAAAAGAGAATATCGTAACTAAGAGCTATTTTTGAAAGATACACAAAATTGGCAACCCTTAGTGACACTAAAACAAAAGAAAGAGGACTCAAATAAATTAATGAAATATAAGACATTATTATACCTGGCAATGCACACAAAATGAACCACACTGCACACAAAATCACCACACAAAAAAAAAACAAAAATAAAAAGATTGAACTACAACAAATGAAAAAGCTTTGTGATAAAACAACAGCAATTAACATAATGAAATAAAAAGGCAATCTATAAGAATGGAGAAAAATACCTGCAAATTATATGAAGGTATCACTTGGAGCTATTGTGGGCTCAGTTCAGAAAACCACAATAAAGCGAGCATCGCAATATAGATTTCCCAGTGAATAATAAAATTATGTTAAACTATACTACACGTTATTTTTTCAGAAGCTTTTATTTCTTTTTAGACAGAGAAGGGAGGGAGAAAGAGATGGAAAAAAACATCCACGTAAGAGAATCATCCATCAGTTGCCTTGGGTACGCACCCCAAGGGGACCAACCAACAACCCAGGCATGTGCCCTGGGTAATTGAACCAGCAACCTTTCACTTTGCAGGATCACACCCAACCTACTTCGCCACACAGGTCAGGGCTCTATTGCAGGCTATTTACAGTGCAATACCTTTGTCTAAAAGAATTAAATCTCCACATAATTAAGAATAGTTTATTACCAAACACTGGTTATCAGAATCTGAGCCTACAGGAAAAATGACGACACTAGACTTGCTGAACGCAGGGTTGTCAAAAACATTGACTTTGTAGAAAGAACGTGAGAGAGAGAGAGAGAGAGAGAGAAAGAAAGAAAGAGATCCACAATATCTGCAGAGCACTATTAAGCAAATGCAAAAATACGTGTACTTGTATGTGAAAAAGAATTAATATATAAAGTATACAAGGGATTCATTAGCCAAAAATATATGTACAAATGACCAACAGGAAGAGGAAAAAAATGTTTTTCCTCACTAATCAAAGTGGTATCCATTAGGCTCCCTGCAACATTACAAACCACAAATCCTTCCCTATGAGTTCACTACAGCAGGTACCAGCACTTCAGGGAGACAAATGGGTAGTGCAAACAGACCAGCCCTACCAAGGGAAGCAACTACTCATTAAACTGGAAAATCAAGCAGTGCTTGAAGTCCACATGTGAGAGAGCACCCACTACAGAACAAGAAGCACAGGAAATGCAAAGCGAAGTCCATGTCACTGGCAAGACTGAGGAACTTACCCAGGGAGGATACAAGTTCAAAGTTCTCCAGCATCACATCCAGGTACAGGCGTCTCTGATCCACATCAAGGAGGCACCATTCTTTCCTGGAGAAGTACAGGGCAATGTCCGCAAAGGTCACACCAACCTGTCAGAATTGAGACAAATGAAACCAGAGTAAGGTAGTCTTTCTAAGAACATGCAATCCTACTCCTTTCACACTTTCTGCTCACTGATCCTCTTCCAGGGTTCCTCAGTGCTTGACTGTTCTTTCATCAGTCCCATTAATCACTGTTATCGCCTTCTGCAATAGCTGGGCTGGGGGTGGGGGAACAGAGGGTAAATGACATCTAAGCTCTGGGCTATGCCTGCAGGGGCCCATCCTTCCTAACAACCAATTCCACTGAGTCTCCCAGATCATGGCCCCAAGACACAGCCAAACATGGGCTTATGCTTCACCCTTAAATCCCCATACACACCAGGTTCACCAGGACCATCAGCTCCCATTTCCTTTAGTTGGGCACACCATTGTGGGATGTCTGCCTCCTTCACATCTTCAGACTCCAGGTTCACTCCCTCAGCTCTACCTTCCTGCTCCACCATCTCTCTGAACTCACCCATGAACTAAGCCTATGACATCCAGAGTGCCTGACAGCTTCCAGCAGGACCCAGCACAACCCCAGCTTTCTGATGGATCCCACAGCCCGGCAAAGCCCCGAATGAAGTCCTCCCTGCCTACCTCGGATTTTTGCTTCAATAGTCACACCCAGAACCGGATGGGAATTTCAGATACGAAAAAGCCCTGTCCAATCTACACTGTATTTGCTGTGTCCTCAAAAGCCACAACACTCAGTGTCCACTGAGCCTTCGTCACGGTCCTCCACCCGGGCCTGGGCTGCAGGACGTGGCAGGCGTCTCGCACCCGGGGCCGTAGTGTCCACTGAGGGTGAGGATGAGTTTGGAGATTGGGCGACGAGGACGGTCACTCACCTCAGCCGGGCGCTTCAGCGTGTCCGCCGCCATCATATATTTGCAGAGTGGAGCGCAAGTGGCCGGAGAGGACGCCCCGGACACGGCGGCTCCAGTCTCGTCCGTGGGGCGGGTCACTCCGGCAGCGCTGCCGAGCCCCTTACTCTGATGTTTATTGTGTAGACCACGCCTATCGCGCCTTCTCTGTCCCAAAACCAGCGATGTGGAGCCGCCAAACAAGATGAGCAGATTCTAGGTGAAGACAAAATGCCGGCTCTAAGAACGCCGGAAGTCCCGCCCTCTGCATTGTGCCTTTTCTGACCCTTCATTGGTTAAGCCTAGCGGTATCCCACACACCGGTCTTCTGGGTAATGTGGGTCACAGAGTCCAAGGGGATGTTGAAGAATTTTCCCATTTCAAATTCAGCAGCAAGACTGCGATCCACCGCCAAGGGAGGGGGGAAGTAACACGCACTTATGAAAGAGACAACTTGAAAATTGCTAAAGTAAGTTGTCATCTTTTCATTGTGAAGGGTTTTACATTTATGCTAATGAAAACACATTATCTGTGAGGCCGGTACAAGGAGTCATTAACAAAAGAGGTATGCCTGCCTTAGAGTCTGGAAAATTTCATTCCACAAATGTCTTACTTACACCATCATATATGTATGTGACAAATACAGAACACAAAAATATAGGCACACCTTTAAAATAAAAAAGCTAATATACATAATATAAACATTAAATGGAAACTTGTAATTTGAACATCAATTAAATTTTTGAAAAAGTGGGAGAATTGAATCCTGACAAATTTATCGATGTTTCTGTTATTTTGAAGATGCTATAGTAATTATTATGATAAAAAATTTGTCTTTTACAAACATATTTAAGACAGAAGGTGAGATGATGTTTCAGTCATTCTCAATGTGATAAGATTATGAACATATTTATAAATTATATTTAGAGTAAATATGTATTCATAATGACAGTTGACCTATGTATAGCACAAAAACTTTTAAAAATCACAAGTGTGGATATACATATGTGCAATGAATATTAAAAATCAATAATTCCATAGCAAGCTTCTAGTTAAAAATTCATAGTAAATATGACACTAAAATATAACCCAAAATTTGAAAAACATTAAAACGGTAATGAAACACAGGGGTTCAAAAAAATCTAAAAACCTACCAGAAATGGAAATCACTTCTAAATGCAAATAATCTCTAGCACCCTAAAACTAACACAATGATCAGAGAATGGTCTGACACTGTGTATTTTATTAAGTGAGTGAACCTTAGCATTTTTATAGCAGTTGGTGGATATGCATTTTTTACCTTTTTGGACCATGAACTGCAAATGTTACATGTTTTTGGTTAAGGTGGGTGTTAAAACTTCCTACTAGATGAAGTGAAAGAAAAACATACTTAATAAATAGGCCAATAAAATATTGTACAACACAAACAGCAACATAATCAAAATAATCTCAAAGCTAAGAAATCATAATGATGTTAGAATTCAATAAGTGAAATTTGAACTATGCCTGAAACTGACCTGACACCAGTCTATGCTTAGCGGACTTTTGCTGTGATCTACATTTAGGCCCAGCTGGTGTGGCTCAGTGGATTGAGTGCCAGCCTGCAAACTAAAGGGTTGCAGGTTCAATTCCCAGTCAGGGCACATGCCTTCGTTGTCGGCCAGGTCTGCCATAGGGGGCACTCAAGAGGCAACCAACTATTGATGTTTCCTTTCTTTTTCCCTCCCTTCCCCTCTCTATAAATAAATAAATAAAATCTTTTAAAAAAGAAAAGGACACGGACCTGACTGATCTTGTGTTAGTAACTTTGATACTGAAAATGTTCACCACAGTTTGTGGGGAAAGCACATCCCTGAAAAAGGCAGTTCTGCAAGCTGCCAGCTGAACTCAGACAATGTTCTCTAGGGGCCAGCACTAGGTGCTGCAACTAGTCAGAGTGAAGGGACTGCAGATTCCCTAAGAGTTGAGTCTACTAATTTTCTCCAACAAATCTGAAGAAAAAGTTTGCTTTTGTGAGCACATTAGTACAGTGACTGATACAAACTATGGAGACCTGCTAGGTGCTAAAGGTAAAATAGCTTTGGCCACAAAAATGTGCAGTGACATAGATCTGGCAAGAGACCTGGGCAAGTTATATAGTGCACCATAGACACAGATGCTTCCTACACTATTAAAATTTATGAAGAACCTCCATACTGTTGGCCTTTGGATGTATGAGATCCAAGTCAGACAAATGGGGCTTCACAGGGCTTCTTACAGTGTTATTAACACTGAACAAGGAAAATGTGCATTTCCTACATTTCCTAAGACTTTGCTCCAGTGTGAACTCTCATATGCTGTGAAAGAATAAAGCTGTGGCTAAAAGATATGAAACATACACAGCTACACAGCACTCATAAAGCCTCTGTCCTGTGAACTCTCTGATCATATAAAAGGGTATGGCTACTGGGACAGGATTTCCTGCATTCACTGCATACATAAAGCCTTTCTCCCAGCATGAACTCTCTGATGAGAGTGATGGCCATAAATCCTGGTAAAGGATTTCCCACATTCACTACACTTATAAGGCTTTTTTTCTTAAATAAATCATGTTATTATTTAGTGAAGAAAAAGATCAAACATATCTATTTTTAAAAGGTTTTATTTATCTTTAAACAGAGGGGAAGGGAGGGAGAAAGAGGGAGAGAAACATCAATGTGCAGTTCCTCTCACACACACCCATCTGGGGACCCAGCCTGCAACCCAGGCATGTGCCCTGACTGGGAATCAAACCAGTGACTCTTTGGTTTGTAGGCCACTGCTCAATCCACTGAGCCACACCAGTCAGGGTTCAAACAGATTTTTATTGTTGATCCCTACCCCTATCAGAGCCCAACATCACCGGCCTGCAGGCTATTCTGCAGGTAGAGATTTAAGAAGCCTTGAAAGGTCTTCACATCAATGAGGACGGCTGACACTGTGGGATCTTCCCTCACGGCTGCCATGCAAAACTGAGGTTTTGGAGTGTGGTGTACACATTCATTTAACTCCAAAGCTTCCAGCCCTTCAAATCAGGGCCAAAAGAGGTAATCCATCATAGAAAGTAAATGGCCACCAAAGAAGGTTTTCTTCTTTTTGATCAGAACCTCCTGTAGCTTACTGAATTCTTTACAAAATTCTTCTTATAAGCCAGAGCAGTCTTCCTAATTTTTACATTTAATAAAGCTTCCTAATAAACCACTCAGGCTTATTTTTCAGGTTGATGTTGATGACTTCATGTTTGATTCCCTTGGCCTTCAGGACAAGGAGCATCCTCTTGGCCAACAGGCAGAACCTCATGCTGTAAACACCGATCAGACCCTCTGGGACAGGCCCTGAAGGCACAATTTCCTTTTTTAGGCTCTTACCTGACACTTCAGACACTGTAGCACAGCCTCACAAGGCCTTTCTTTAGTGTGAACAGTCTAATGATAACAATGAGCAAAACTACCAGTAAAAGATTTCTCACTTTCACTGCCCACATAAGGTCATTCTCCAGTGTACATTGCACTCTCTGGTGATAACAAAGGTTATTATTGAAAGGGTAAATAATTTCCCACATTCATTCTACTCATATGGCCTTTCTCCTGCATAAACTCTCTGTTGATAACAAAAGCCAGAGATTCTGGTAAAATATTTTACACCTTCATGCACAAAAAACACTGTCTTCAACTATAAACAGCTTGGTCTGGAACAGGTGTGTGGTTTCAGCTGATAACTTTCTTACATTTTTCCTGGTGTAATAATTTTTTCTCCATTGAAAAGTCACCCAAGATGTCAACATTTCATTTGGCCAGTCCCTAGTATGAGTACTATGTTGTTGGAGATGTACTGAGCTGGTAAGGATGTCCTGCCCAACCTTCCCGCAGGTAAAAAGCTCTGGGACACATTCAAATTGCAGCCCTTTACAAGTGAGATTCTATCGACAGCTCTTCTGAAAGGCTTCTGTCAAGTGCTGCTCCTGGTGCTGGTGACACTTTGCACTGAAATCAAACCATTTTGCAGAGCCCCACACCTCAACAGTTTCTGGCTGTGTTGCATTTCCTGCTGCTCAACCAAGTAGAAAATGTGCCTCAAGACCGGTGCATAACTCTCACAGGGGTGGCATTTCCAGGCAAACAAAGTTACCTTTGGATTCTTTGTGACATTCCTATAAAAACATTCTGTTCAAAGGGCGCTTCCACATCCTCTGCTCCACAGCAGTAACCTGAATAACAATTAAAAAAAAGAAACACCAGTGAAGGACATGTTGACCTTATAAGGAAAGGGTAATCTCATCACAAATGTCCATCTGTCACACCTAGGCAAGACACTCTGAGATGATTTTCAGACAAGTGAGTTAGACTCTTAGGAAACGAACGGTATATATTAGTTGATCCCAAAGGTAAGTCAATGGCAGAGACCCCACCAAGGAAAATGACACCAGCTTAGGATGGGAAACAACAGAGCCAGGATTTACTAGTTGTCCCTCTGCAAATGGCTTCCTGCAGGACCTTTCCTGCTGCTGATGTGAGGCTGTGTAGAATAATTTGAAATGAATTCAAACCCATAAAAATCAATTATACTAAAGTATATGATGTCCAAGGTCAATATAATATACCTGTGCACTCCAAGGGTCAGCAGGCATGGACCATGGATGGAGTGTGATAAAGAGGAATTGTAGACTTCTGGCCAAGATGGAGTAATAGATGGACACACTGTGCCTCCTCTCACAACCAAAATTAAGGACAACAAAGATTTAGAAACAAGGAAACAACTAGAACTGATAGAAAATTGAACTGTACGGAAGTCCAACAACCATTCATCCAGACCAGTAAGAGGGGCGGAGTCGAGGCAGGAAAAAGTGGAGGTTGGCAGACCCGGGTGCACAGGCAGCAGCGGATAGCAGACCCCAGGTGCACAGGCAGCGGCTAACCAACCCCAGGCATGGGGTGGCAAAGGTGCAGACCCAGTGAGGCCGTGCAAGGTGTCTGGCTGACTAGGTGGTCCCACATTCATGCAAAGATAATCCAGGTGAAGGGGAAGCGGCAGAGGGAACTGGAATCTGAGAGAGAGCAGAGCAAGCACCATTGTTCCCTCTCAGACCCTGCCCCCACATACAGCGTCACTAACCAGCAACTGGGCTGCCCTGCCCTGGGGAACATCTAAGGCTTCGCCCCTCACTACATAACAGCCACAACCAGACCAAAAAAAAAAAAAAGGCTCAAACCAGAGAATAAATCAAAGCCCCAGAGCCAATTTATCTAAGCGACCAAGAGATAGCCAACCTATCAGATGCACAGTTCAAAGCACTGGTGATCAGGATGCTCACAGAATTGGTTGATTTTGCTCACAAATTAGATGAAAAAATGAAGGCTACAATAAGTGAAATGAAGAAAAACACACAGGAAACCAATAGAGATGGGAGGAAAACTGGGACTCAAATCAATGGAGTGGAACAGAAGAAAGAAAGGAACAACCAAACAGAAAACAAGGAAGAAACACGAATTCAAAAAAAATGAGGAGAGGCTTAGGAACCTCCAGGACATCTTTAAATGTCCCAACATCCCAATTATAGGGGTGCCAGAAGGGGAAGAGGAGAAGCAACAAGTGGAAAGCTTATGTGAACAAATAATAAAGGAGAACTTCCCCAATCTGGCAAAGGAAATAGATTTCCAGGAAGTCCAGGAAGCTCAGAGAGTTCCAAAGAAGGTGGACCCAAGGAGGAACACACCAAGGCATATCATCATTACATTGGCCAAGATTAAAATGAAGGAGAGAATTCTAGAAGCAGCAAGGGATAAGGGCACAGTCACCTACAAAGGAGTTCCCATCAGACTGTCAGCTGATTTCTTGAAAGAGACCTTACAGGAAAGAAGGGGCTGGAAAGAGGTATTCCAAGTCATGAAAGTCAAGGACCTACATCCAAGATTGCTCAATCCAGCAAAGCTTTCATTTAGAATGGAAGGGAAGATAAAGTGCTTCTCAGATAAGGTCAAGTTCAAGGAGTTCTTCATCAGCAAGCCCTTATTATATGAAATGTTAAAGGGACTTATCTAAGAAAAAGAAGAAAAAAATATGAACAGTAAAAAGACAGCAAACTCACAGATATTAACAACCACACCTAAAACAAAAGCAAACTAAGCCAACAGCTACAACAGGAGCAGAAACACAGAAATGGAGATCACATGGAGGGTTAGCAAAAGGGGAGTGGGAGGAGGAGAGAGGGGGCAATGGTACAGAATAAGTAGCATAGACAGTAGGTACAAAATAGACGGGGGAGGACAAGAATATTGTGGGAAATGTAGAAGCTAAAGAACTTATGACACATGGACATGAAGTAAAGGGGGGAAATGTGGGTGGAAGGGGGTGTGCAGGGTGGAGGGGAATGATAGGGGAGAAATGGGACAACTGTAATAGCATAATCAATAAAATATATTGAAAAAAAAAGAGGAACTTGTAAAGGAAATGTTTCAGATTCATAGTTCAGAGAGGTAAAGATTATCCATGGGCTGGAAGTCTGAATACAAATGCTAACTATTACAGCTGAGTAGTTGGCAAACTGTCAACAATAAGCAAAAGCTTATTGATGTTTTTCTCTTTCTCCCTCCCTGTCCCTCTCGCTAAAAATAAATAAAATCTTAAAAAAATAAAATAAATTTTCTACTCCTTTCCTCCCTCCTCCCTTGTTTCCTTTTTAAAAATATTTTTATTGATTATGCTATTACAGTTGTCCCATTTGCCCCCCTTCACTCCCTTCCACCCTGCACTCCCTCTCCCACCCACATTTCCCCCCCCTTTACTTCATGTCCATGTGCCATAAGTTCTTTAGCTTCTACATTTCCCATACTACTCTTGCCCTCCTCCTGTCTATTTTCTACCTACTATCTATGCTACTTATTCTCTGTACCTTTCCTCCCCTCTCCTCCTTCCACTCCCCTGTTACTAACCCTCCATGTGATCTCCATTTCTGTGTTTCTGCTCCTGTTCTAGCTGTTGGCTTAGTTTGCTTTTGTTTTAGGTGTGGTTGTTAATATCTGTGAGTTTGCTGTCTTTTTACTGTTCATATTTTTTTCTTCTTTTTCTTAGATAAGTCCCTCTAACATTTCATATAATAAGGGCTTGGTGATGATGAACTCCTTTAACTTGACCTTATCTGAGAAGCGCTTTATCTTCCCTTCCATTCTAAATGACAGCTTTGCTGGATAGAGCAATCTTGGATGTAGGTCCTTGACTTTCATGACTTGGAATACCTCTTTCCAGCCCCTTCTTGCTTGTAAGGTCTCTTTTGAGAAATCAGCTGACAGTCTGATGGGAACTCCTTTGTAGGTGACTGTGCCCTTATCTCTTGCTGCTTTTAGAATTCTCTCCTTCATTTTAATCTTGGCTAATGTAATTATGATGTGTCTTGGTGTGTTCCTCCTTGGGTCCACCTTCTTTGGAACTCTCTGAGCTTCCTGGACTTCCTGGAAATCTATTTCCTTTGCCAGATTGGGGAAGTTCTCCTTTATTATTTGTTCACATAAGCTTTCCACTTGTTGCTCTTCCTCTTCCCCTTCTGGCACCCCTATAATTGGGATGTTGGGACATTTAAAGAAGTCCTGGAGGTTCCTAATCCTCTCCTCATTTTTGAATTCTTGTTTCTTCCTTGTTTTCTGTTTGTTGTTTCTTTCTTCCTTCTGGTCCACTGCATTTATTTCAGTCCCAGTTTTCCTCCCATCACTATTGGTTCCCTGTGTGTTTTCCTTCACTTCACTTATTGTAGCCTTCATTTTTTCATCTAATTTGCAACCAAAATCAACCAATTCTGTGAGCATCCTGATCACCAGTGCTTTGAACTGTGCATCTGATAGGTTGGCTATCTCTTGGTCACTTAGCAGCGATGTGTGTGTGTGTGTGTGTGTGTGTGTGTGTGTGTGTGTATCATTTATTTACGTCTGGTTGTGCCTGTTACGTACAAGGGGCGGAGACTTAGGTGTTCACCAAGGCAGGGCAACCCAGTTGCTGGGTTGTGACGCTGTATGCGGGGGCGGGTTCTAAGAGGGAACAATGGCGCTTTGTCCACTCTGTCGGATTTCAGCCCCTTCTGTACTTCCCCCAAGCAAACTGGGTCTCTCTGGTGCTGATTCCCGTGTGGGTGGGCTTGTGTACGTTCTAGGACCCTGTGGGTCTCTCCAACATACTCTCCTGTGAGGCTGGGAGTTTCTCTCAGCACCTCAACCCCCACAAATGTTTTCAATTGGTGTTTTGAGGTTTTTATTTCCCTGCGCTGGGACCCTGGGTTGTTCAGTCTGTCTTGCTCCCCCAGTTTCGCCTGGTTTATCTGCACATGAATGTGGGACCACTGGGTCAGCCAGCCAGCTTGTGTGGCACCGTGCCCAGCTTCACAATTGCCGCCTCACTTGGTCTGCCCATTTCCACCCCGCACCCAGGGTCTGCCCACTGCCAACTTATGCACCAGGTGCCACTGCCTTTTTTTTTTGGCCCGGACCCCTCTCTGCTCCAGCCGCCAGACTCTGCCCCTCCTACCTGTCTGGATGAATGTATCTACTTTAACTCTTTGGTTGTCAGACTTTCATACAGTTCAGTTTTGTCAGTCCTGGTTGTTATTTTGTTTCTAAATTGTTGTCTTTATTTTGGTTGTGTGAAGAGGCACATTGTGTCTACCTACACCTCCATCTTGGCTGGAAGTCCTGTTTCTCTTTTTTTAACCCAGAATTTTCTGGGCTTCCCATGATGCAAATATGGGTTATTTTGATGGTGTTACCTAATATTTTTGCTGTATTTTTTTACACTTATTCTTTTTTCTTAATTTTTTATTGTATTTTTTCCCCGTTACCATTTGTCTCCTTATGCCCCCTTCCCTATGCAATCACCACACTGTTGTCCATACCCATGAGTCCTTATTCCTTTTTTGTTCAATGTCTCCACCCCCTAACCTCCCTCTTCTTTTTTTTTCTTTCCACCTGGATGCTTTCAAATAATTTGTGTTTGATGCCAGAGATTTTTTTTCATGTCTGCTTTTGATACTCTTTATTGTATTTTTCATTTCATTTATTGTAATTTTCAACTCTAGCATTTTGGTTTTCTTTTTTATAATTTCTGTCTGTCTGATATTCTCCCTTTGTTTCTGTATTGGTTTTGTCATTATGTTGGTTCCATTTGTGTTCTCTTGTAGCTCAAGAACGTTTCTAAAAAATATTTTGGATCCCTAACCAGGCTGTATGTAGATCCCGATGTGTTTGGTATCAATTAGTAGAAAATTATTATACTCTTTTGGTGGTGTCCTCGTTTGTAGTATTTGTTTTAATCTTGCAATAATGTTTACACATTTGATAAAGCAGTTATTCCATTCAACCTTGTGGACCAATTCTGGCTTCAGAACTAGGTTTATTTGCATATGGAATTAAGGTGTTGGCTAGGTTAGGGTGTTGTGTTTTGGTCTTATGACAGTTTGAGCCACCTAGCTTCCTTGGTACTCCATAAGCTGAGGTCATAAGAGCAAAGAATGCAGGGGTTCTCATTGGTTATGGCAGCATTTTTCTGCAATGACAACTGTAAATTCTCTGATGATTATGTATGGCAGTGCTAGTGGTAAAAGATTTCCTACATTCACTGAACTCTTAAAACCTTTCTATGGAATGAACTCTGATAAGAGGCCATAGATTCTGGTAAAATATTACCCACATTCACAGCACAGAAAACAGGTTTCTACTACAAATACACTGGTCCTGAACAAGTTTGTGCTTGCTGCCAACTTCTTTACATTCTTTCCTGATATAATTTTTCCTTCTTTGAAAAGTTACCCCAGACTTCAAGATCTCATTATAATTAACAAATCATAAATGTACATACATGCAGTAAAAAATTAAACATCAATAGTAATCCAGCAACAACTTTTCTTTTATTCAAAATTTAAGGCAATTCTTAGTCACCCCCACACATACTGCTTGTGGTGTGTGAGCCAAGCTTAGACCCTTTTCTCTAGTATTTGCATTTTCACCTTCAAGGCCTCAATGGTGTGGCTCAGTAGGATGGGTGTCATCCCACGGACCAAAAGGTCACTGGTTCAATTCCTAATCAGGGCACATGCCTGGGTTGCAGGCCAGGTCCCTGGTTGGGGGTATGTGAGAGACAAGCCATCAGTGTTTCTCTTGCACATCAATGTTTCTCTCCCTTTCTCCCTCCCTTCCCCTCTCTTAAAAAATAAATTAATGTGTAAAAAAAAATTGTTTTAAAGATGCCTGAGGACGAGCACCACAGAGAGGAAGATGTGGAGACTTTTGCCTTCCAGGCAGAAATTGCCTAACTCATGTCTCTCGTCATCAGTACCTTCTACTCCAACAAGGAAATTTTCCTTCAGGAGTTGATCAATGATTCTGATGCCTTGGACAAGACATGCTATGAGAACCTAAAATTGACATCATCTTCAGGCCCCTGGAACACACCCTGACTCTGGACACAGGCATTGGCTTGACCAAAGCTGATCTCATAAATAATCAGGGAACCACCGCCAAGTTGGTACAAAAGCAGTTATGGAGGCTCTTCATAGTAGTGCAGACAGCTCCATGATTAGACAATTTGGTGCTAGATTTTATTCTGCCCACCTAGTGACAAAGACAGTGGTTGTGGTCACAAAGCACTAAAGCAGAATGCCCCATAGTGTCTGCTGGGGGTTCCTTCACCATGCAAGCTGACCATGGTGAGGCCATTGGCCAAGGTACCAAAGTGATCCTCCACCTTAATGAAGACGAGAATACTCAGAGGATGGGTGGGTCAAAGAAGTGGTGAAAAAGCACTCACAGTTCACAGGTTATTTCATCCCCCTTTATTTGGAGAAGAAACAAGAGGAAGTAATCAGTGATGATGAAGCAGAAGAGAAATGGGAGAAAGAAGATAAAGATGATGAGGAGAAACTCAGGATTGAAGATGTGCTCTCAGATGAGGAGGATGCTAGAGCTAAGAACAAGAAAAAGGAAACAAAGATTAAGGAGAAATATATTGATCATGGAGAATTTAACAAGACCAAGCCCATTTAAACCAGAAGCCCTAGAGGAATATGGAGAGTTCTGTAAGAGCCTTACCAATGACTGGGAAGATCAGTTGGCAGGCAAGCACTTCTCTGTGGAAGGTCAGCTGGAATTCAGGCCATTGCTATTCATCCCATCAAGCTCCCTTTGATCTCTTTGAGAACAAGAAGAATATCAAACTCTGTATGTCTGCCATGTGTTCATCATGGACAGATGTGATGAGTTGACTCCAGAGCATCTCAGTTTCATCCACAGTGTGGTTAACTCTGAAGATATGTCTGAAAATCTCCTAAGAAATGCTCCAGCAGAGCAAAATCTTGAAGGTCATTTGTAAAACCATTGTAAGGAGTGCCTTGAGCTCTTCTCTGAGCTGGCAGAAGACAAGTACTGTAAGAAATTCTACAAGGCATTCTCTAAAAACCTAATCCATAAGGAACTAACTAATCTGCAACACCTTTTTAAGCTTCTACACTATCACATCTTCCAGTCTGGAGATGAAGTGACATCTTTTTTTGAATGTCTCTCAATGAAGGAGGCCCAGAAGTCCATCTATTACTTCCCTGGTGAGAACAAAGAACAAGTTCCGAACTCTGCTTTCGTGGAGTGCAGAAGTGGGGTTTTGAGGTAGAATATATGATGGAACCTATTGGTGAATACTGTGTGCAGCAACTCAAGGAGTTTGATGGAAAGAGCTTGGTCTGTTAACAAGGAGGGCCTGGAGCTACTTGAGCATGAACAGAAGAAGATGGAAAAGAACAAGGCCAAGTTTGAGAACCTCTGGAAGCTACTGAAAGAAATCTTGGATAAGAAGGTTGAAAAGGTGATAATCTGCAATAGGGTTTTGTCTTCACTTGCTGCATTGTGACGAGCTCGTCACAATGGCTAGACAACTAACATAGAGCGTATCATGAAAGCCCAGGCCTTTTGGGATAATTCAACATTGGGCTACAGAATGGCTGAAAAAACACCTAGAATCAACCCTAACCACCCCATTGTGGAGACTCTGCAGCTGAAGGCAGAGGCAGACAACAACAAGGTTGTCAAAGCCTTGTGTTGGTGCTGTTTGAAACTGCGCTGCTCTCTTCTTGCTTCTCACATGAAAATTCCCTCACTCCAACTGTATCTACCATACAATCAAGCTAGGCCTAGGCATCTGATGAAGATAAAATGACAGTAGAAATCACAGGGCTGCTGTTCCTGATGTAATGCACCCTCCCACCCAGCCTCCCCACCCCAAGGGTGATGAGGATGCCTCTCAACATCGAAGTAGAGTAAGTTTCCACTAGCCCACCTGGTTCCCTCTGCTGATGTTTAGTGACTTCTTTTTCTCCTCTCTTTGCCTAAGGCAGGTTACAGGAGCCTCAAGCCTTCCTTTCTTACATTTGACATCAGGTTTGGATGCTGTATATTGTTTTGTGTGTGTGTGTGTTCTGAAATTAAAGTATGCAAAGTTAGAAAATAAAATTAAAAGCAAATATACTGAAATATAAACAATATTTGAAAAACACTCGAACCAATATTTAAAAAACACTGGAACTAAGACACATAACAGGAGAGTTAGAGTCTAAAACTTAACAGAAATTAAAAACAACTTTTTTTTAAGCCTTTATTTTTTAGAGAGGGGAAGGGAGGGAGAGAGGGAAACATCAATGTGTGGTTGCCTCTCATGCACCCCCTACAGGGGACCTGGCCCCCAACCCAGGCATGTGCCCTGGAATGGGAATTGAACCAGCGACCCTTTGATTTGCAGGCCAGCACTCAACCACTAAGGCACACCAGCCAGGGCTAAAAACCACTTCTAAATCAAAATAGAAAATATCTTCAGCACGCTGCAACTGGCACAGTGGTCAGAGGAGCTGTCTGACACTCCAGGTAAGTTCCTGGTACAGGATCATTGTACTGGCTTTTTCTTGCCCACAGATCATCTTTGCAATGTACTCAAATCGTTTTCTCTCCTCCTTTAAATTTGTGTTCCTAAATTCCTGAGGCTCCACATGTTTGTCATTCCTGGGTGCTACTCTCTTCACATTTCCCCGGTATCTGTCACTTTATAATTTACTATAAAATATTTTTTGTGACATCTTGGCTACTCCAATAACGGCTTTGAACAAACCTGCCTGAGAATACATTTCTTTTTTTTTTTTTAAGATTTTATTTATTTATCTTTAGAGGGGAAGGGAAGGAGGGAGGGAGAGAAATATCAATGTATGGTTGCCTCTCGGGCGTCCCTTGCTGGTAACTGGCCTACAACCCAGGCATGTGCCCTGACTGGGAATCGAACCACAATCCTTTGGTTCGCAGTCCTGTGCTCAAGTCACTGAGCTACACCAGCCAGGGCAGAATACATTTCTTTATTCCCTGCTCTCTGAAGCAGATAATTAGTTAATGATTGTTGAAGCCCTGAAACATGATACCATGGCTTCCCTTCAATTATTGCGAGTTTTTCTGCTTGTACCTTACTGTAGCTTTCCCACTCACTATTCTTCTTCAAGTTCTCATGAATAAAAAGGACTCACACATTCTAGAAACAAGAATTTTATGGCAGCCAAGTTTCCAGCATAGCCAAGGGCTCAAGTAAATTCTCTCACCTCTTAGAACTCAGTGTCCTTTATGTACCCCTCCTAATCCCCCCACCATTGAGACTTACCTGATCTCAGGCTTCACAGGACCTTTTGTCTTGGAGCTATTGAGTAATGGCCATTGTAAAGTTCTGTTCATCAACATTGATAATCTTTCTGTAATTTAATAACTCCATAACTCTGTTCCAGAAATAATCTCCACTCCCCTACTGACACTGTCACTGCATTTACGGGTGAAATGATCATTATTTTTTTGATGAAAACATTAGATCGTTGAATTCAAAATCTTTATCTCAGGTTCAAATGCTGACTTTCCACATCTTCAAGGATGCAAACATTGTGGCTGTCTTGGGACCAAATGTAAATCTGGTACATAACTGCTATCACCATGCACATGTTCTTTTTTTAAAAGATTTTATTTGTTTTCTTAGAGAGGGGCTGGGGGGGGAGGGAGAGAAACTTCAATTGGTTGCCCCTCACTTGCACCCAGCAGGGGATCTGGCCCACAACCCAGGCATGTACCTAGACTGGGACTTGAACCAGTAACCTTTCAGTTTGTAGGCCAGTACTCAGCCCATGGAGCCAACACTAGCCAGGGACACAGTGTTTTTAGAAAAAGAAACAAACCACATCTCAGAATATTCAGTAAAAAATGTACGAAAAACACAATTATTTTCTGGGGTTGGAACACAAATGCTGAATGAAAGTCAGAAGGGACATATTTGGGGGAATTGGAAGGCACTGTGCCAGCATATCCACTTGCTTTAGGGCTGCCTAATATCTCCCCTCCATGTTTCCTTGACAGTTGTCTGCAGGATTTTTGTTCTCATCACTGAGTGAACATACTGGGCCTCCTGAAGTTCATTCTAAAAGCTTTGCTTCCTATGAAGGGAAGACTATGAAGACAGTGCATTTTATTAAGTTTTTTGAGTGAACCTTAATGCCTTTACAGCAATTGCTGGATGTGCATTTTTTACCTTTTCAGAGTATGAGTTACAAAATGAAACTACAGGAGTATTTTACTAACATGTCTTTGATGAAGGTGGGTATTAAAATGTCCTATTAAACTTAAGTGAAAGTAAGATACACCTAAAAAACCTGTCAATAAAATACTGTAGAAGGCAATTAGGGAGATAATCTGGCATTTAAAGAATCTGAAAGCTAAAGGATGCAGACAATATTTGAACTCAGTGAGTGGAGTCTGAATGTGCCTGCAACTAACCTGATACCCGATCTGCGGTTTGGGGACCTTAGCTGTGACCATCGTTATTATTCTCCTTAAAACAACTGACCTACATTTAGTATTTCTTCTATCAATTGTGTCCTAAAAAGTGTATTTCTATCTGTCCTCTGGCTGGGAAAACCAGTTTGACTTGCCACAAGTGATAGGTTATCTTGAAAATACAATGACATCAAAATAATGTTCTAAAGTCCCAGAGAGTTCACAGGGCCTGCTCAGAGCTGCTCCCTCTGTTGAAGTAGAAAATCACTAACACTTAGAAAAACTAGAACTCAGCACCAATTCAAGACATTCTACTGCAGCAGGGAGACAGAAACAAGGGGAAAGGGGGTCAGTTTTCAGAGGGCATCCATGCATGTCACTTGGTGCCTTTTAAAGGGATTGTTCTTTAGGAAGATACTGGGGCAGCACTGGTGGCAAATGTCTCATCAAAAATGCTCAATACTCACCCTCTCCTATGAGAAAAGCCCACCACCCACAACTCCGGTAATGGGGCTGTGGGGACACTGGCTTGCACAATGGCTCCCTTCTCAGGGAATCTAGAGTGAGGATCTAAGTTGTGGCCAGAGTGTGCTGGGCACTGCAGTGAGGGTTTGTATTCAAAATCATTATGTTCCTCCACAAAGATCCCTGGTGCCAACACAAGGAGACTAGAAAAGAGGACATGGGTCCAGAACATGGTTAGGGCTGCAGGGAAGGCACAGTCTCATCCAGCCAATATAAACAAAGAGGACAGAATCGCATGGTACCCTAGTTAATATAGTGGTGAGCACTTGACCAATGAGATACGGATCCTGCAGGTCTCCAACATCACTTCTGAATATGATACCTCAGTGTACACATCTAGCTGTTCCCACTCCTTCAGAATGAATGTCAGAGCCCTGTACCAACACTTAAAAAGTCAAACTGAGGCATCCCATTCACCAGAATGGATGGGATCCAAGCCTATCACACAAAAGGTGGGTGAAGGGCTGAATCACCAGGTTCTCCTCAGTGGCAAGCTCTATGCTCAGCTCAAAGGTGAAACAAAGTGCGGCTAAGGCTCAAAGAAGTTGGCCCTGGAGAAACCCCTGGAGATGACACAGATGGCGTTCCCATGAAGATTGTGGGGCAGACTATAAGTGCTCTGGGATATCAAAGGAATTAGGAACAAATCATGATGATAATTTCTGCAAGGCAAATAGCAGCAGTAGCTGAGCCTCCCTGGCTGGCCATCCACCCAGGGCTGAGGGCTTCATACATCATGGAGAGATTGTCCCCAGTTCTTGAGCCAGACTCCCTGGTTCAAACCTAGCCTCTTGAATCTGACACTTTTCTGTTGTGTAACCTTGGAAAAGCCACTTCACCATTCTAATCCTTGGTTTCCCCACAAATTCCCAGGATGTTGTAAAAATTAAAGAAAAAATACTCAAAAAAGCAAACTCTGGCATACTAGCACTGGTAAGTTTCCAGTGTTTTGTTACCTTTATGGATCCTCACAGGAGCCATAATTAGCACCTTCATTACTATCATATCAGCAGTGAAGTGAGTTTCAGAAAGTTTTAGAGCCATCCAGAGATTCCCTCAAGAGGAGTCCATACTGAGACCTCAGTACCCTTAAGATACCTCCATGTAACGGGGTCTTTGTGGATTGCCACAGAGTGGTGGGTTCTGAGAAGCTCCATTTATTTTTCACAAGCATCTGGGGCAAAAGGTCCCAGGGGAGTCTGGCCTGTGGCTAGCACCCACACGTGAAGGCTGGTGGTATAGCCAATGAAATAGGCACTAAAGCCTGGAGCAGGGCTGCTCTTTACCCTCATTTCCACAGGAGAAACGTAAAGCCCAGAGAGTGGATCCCTTTCCTGTCATCATGGTGACTGGTGGAGATCTGAGATTTAAACCCAGCTTGCATGGCACAAGGTATAAGGAGTCTGATAACTGATCTCTTCTCTTTTGCTTCTGGGAGTGCTCTGGGGTTCAACAAATACCCATTCATCTTCATACCACCCAGTGCACTTTCATGTCCTGCTTTAAAACCAACCCCAGACGATAGACCACAAAAATGGGTGAATACTAAAAAGTAAGTCTTTATTATATTACTAAACATTTGAACTTATAAAAATGGTGCAGTGTATTAATGCAGATTCTTTAAAGTGTATGATAAGTACCTATAGCATTGTGCATACCAAAATTTTTTTTTAATTTTCCAGTATTGAAAACAATTATTCTGGAAAGCAAGAGTTACGTCTGTTACTCAAGCAATTAAAATGAATGACATTGGAACATATCTCTGTTGTTTCACTGTTCAATTTGTTAAAGGAGAGTAGCTCAAATTTATAAAAGAATAGGTAAATCATGTGAGCACACATTTTACTAAAAACTTATCAGTACTAAATATTCATCATGATGAGCATTTTTAGTCATTTTAGCATGACTGAAAATGCTTGTCTCAAATCCTTCTGAAAATGCAACTAGTTGGTCCGAAGGTTGTGGGTTATTGTTAAGCTGAAAATGCAACTAAAACAGCCAAAAGAGAATACAATATACTTATTTAAATAGCTAAAATTAATAAAATTTAAACAAATCAACAGTTTGGTAGGCAGGCAAAACTGGACCTATCACACACCACTGGTAAAAAAGCAAAAAATTATAGTCAATTTACAACACAATTTGTTAGATTCCTTAAAACTTAAACATTAAACTTATGAAAAATGTCCACACTAGGAACATTCATATAAAGTTCAACTCAGATGGATGGCTATTCAGAGTTTCCTTTAGTGTCACTGCACCGAACAAGACACTAACACATTCCCTAAAATCTAAGCACTTCCAGGGTGTGAACTATTCAATCTCAAGAGACATAATTTTATGGCTAAATAATTTCCCACATTCACTTCATGCTTGAAGCCTTTCACCTGTATGAACTCTCTGGTAACAAAGGCCACAGCTACTGGTAAAAGGTTTCCCACATTTAATGCACTCATAAGGCCTTTCTCTTGTGTGACCTCTCTGATAATAAAAAGTATGGCTACAAGGATTAAAGATTTTCCACATTTTTGCACTCAGAAAATCTTTGGTATTATGTGAACTCTCTAATGACAATGAAGGCCATGGCTACTGGTAAAAGATTTTTTTACTCGCAGCACTCATAAGGCATTTTCTCGGTGTGAAATCTCTCATGATAATGAAGGTTACCGATATGGACAAAAGATTTCCCACATTCACTGCACTCATAAGGCCTTTCACCTGTGTGAACTCTCTGATGATAGTAGAGGCCACTGCTACTGGTAAAAGATTTCCCACATTCATGACACTCATAAGGTCTTTCTCCCTTATGAACCCTCTGGTGATAACGAAGACCAGTACTACTGGTAAAAGATTTCCCACAATCACTGCACCCATAAGGTCTTTCTCCAGTGTGAACTCTCTGATGACGACGAAGGTCAGAGTTCCTTTGAAAAGATTTCCCACATTCACTGCACTCATATGGTCTTTCTCCTGTGTGAACTCTCTGATGATAGTAGAGGCCACTGCTACTGGTAAAAGATTTCCCACATTCACGACACTCATAAGGTCTTTCTCCAGTGTGAACTCTCTCATGAAAACGAAGTTTCCTCGTATTGGTAAAAGATTTTCCACATTCACTGCACACAAAAGGCCTTTCTCCAGTGTGAAATCTCTCATGATAACGGAGGCGACATCTAAAGAAAAAGGATTTCCCACATTCACGGCACACATAAGGCCTTTCTCCAGTGTGAACTCTCTCATGATAACAGAGTTTACTGCTACTGGTAAAAGATTTCCCACATTCATTGCACTCATAAGGCTTTTCTTCTGTGTGAACTCTCTGATGACAATGGAGGCCTGGACTGCTTGTAAAAGATTTCCCACATTCACTGCACTCATAAGGCCTTTCTCCAGGATGAACTCTCCGATGTTTTCCAAGGCTACTGCTTGTGGTAAAAAACTTTCCACATTCACTGCATTCATAAGGTTTTTCTCCTGTGTGAACTCTCTCATGACAACGGAGGCCATATACTGTGGTAAAATATTTTCCACATTCAGAGCACACAAAACATTTTCTTCCATTACGGACACCTTGGTGCTGTATGAGACCGTGCTTGCGAACAGTGGCTTTCTTGCATTCCCTCCAGGTGTAATGATTTTTTCTTCCTTGAAAAGTCATTCCAAACAGAGAAATTTTATTTGGCCTATCCCTAATTTGAGTAGCTTTGTGCTGGAGATTTTCTGAGTTCTTCCCAATGTCTTTGGCAATCAAAGTTTTCCTTGATATGTGAAAATTGCTGCTTTTTGCCAGAGAGATTCTGTCCACTCTGCATACAAAAGACATCTTTCTCATGTGCTGCTCCTGGCACTGGTGATAATTTGCACTGAAATAAAAACGTTTTGCACATGCCCCACACCTTAACAGTTTCTGGCTGTGTTGTGTTCCCTGCTGCTCAACCAAGTGAAAAATGTCTCTCAAAACTGGCGCACAATTCCCACAGGGGTGGCATTTCTGAGAAGACAAAGACACCTTGGGATTCTTTACCTGTGACACTCTTACAGAAATGTTCTGTTCAACGGGTGCCTCCATATCCTCTGCTCCACAGCAACATCCTGAACACAAAGAAATGCTAATGAAGTATATTTGGATCTTATAGGGAAGGGTTAATCTCATCATAAATGTCCACCTATCACATCTAGGTAGATAATATAGAATGATTTCAAGACAAGTGAGTATGGGTCTGAGGAAATGGCTGTTGTACATTGCTTAACCCTTAAGGTCACTAAATGGCTACTGTATATAATTCAACCCTTAAGGTCAGTAAATGGTGGAAACCTCACAAGTATAGAATAGGACACAGGAAAAGAGGCAAGGTCTTCAAGTGGTTCATCTGCCAATGGCTTCCTGCAGGACCATTTCTGCTGGTGACAGGAGACTATGTAGGATAATGTAAATGTACCAAAAGCCATGAAAATCAACTGCAGCACAAAAGATTCTGTACAAGGTCAATATAAAGATATGTGCACACTGTAATGCACAGCAGGCATGGATCATAATCAGAGAGCAGTACAGAGAGACCTGTGAGAGAAATGGTTGAGGTGCAGGCTTTACAAAGGTGAAGATTATTCATGAGCTGGAAGTCTAAGTAGAGATAATAATGCTTAGAACTGACTAGTTTGTAAAGTGTCAACAGTGAGGAAAAAAGCAAGTAGATTAGGGTGTGGGCATTGAAAATGGTAACAAAACATGTTGTTATAGCCTGGGTTCCCAGTTATGACCTTAAAAAAGTGCTAACATCCAATCTTCACCAGTAGTCATTGACCAAGGCAAGACTCCCTCTAAGCCCACCCTGCCATGGATGGAGTCATGTCCCTCCTGTGATGCACAAAACATTCTTTCCTTTAATACCCAATTGAGTCATTACATGGTACACAATTCCTAAGAGATAAACTAAAGAGATGAACGGCCAGCACTATGGTAGGACAATGCAACACAAAACAGACCACAGGACAAAGACCTATGTGAGTGATATCAGCAAGATGGCAGAATAGGAGACTAGAATTCATCCCCCTTCCAAGAACAAGTAGACAGCTATACACCAACAAATACAGTAATGGGTTAAAGGAATAAGAGTCCAATTAAGACAAAAAGCAATGCAGGGAAGCAAAACACAGAAAACTGCATAAAAAGTATACATGTGGAGACTAGGTGGGCAAAGATGTGTGGAAACAACTAGAGTCTAAAACAAGGGCGGAAGCTAGCTCTGAAACTCAGTGTGCTTGCACTGGAGTAGACCCTAATGGCCTGTTCTGTGGAAAACCCTGGTAAACTTTGTTGTTGCAATCCTTGGGAGGCTCTGAAACATCTGAAAACTCTCCAAAATTTATACACCAGAGTACACTGTAGAGTTAGTAGGCATGGATTCCAAGAGGAATCCCCTTGGTCATAACCTCTGCAATGGCAGAAAATGAGATCAGCATTTTCCTGGGAGTGTACACACCTAAAACTCCGTAAGCCAATACTGCTGTTGAGGAAAAATCGAGCCAAAGCCACTGAAGACCCCTACATTCTTCACTACTCTGACCTCAGCTAATGGAACAGCAAAGTGTCAAGGTTGCTGTAATTTATTTCAAGCTCGAAACACAACACCCAGTCAGAACCCTTGCATTTCCATGCAAGTGGAGGTTTTTCTCTAACCAGAATTAGTCAATAGGGTTGCAATGAGTAACTGGTTCATCATGTGTGCAGACATCAACATTAAACTAAAAGAAATATGAGCTCTAACTGGTGTGGCTCAGTGGGTTGGGTGTTGTCTGCAAACCGAAACATCGTTGGTTTGATTCCCAGTCAGGGTACATGCATGGGTTATGGGCCAGGTCCCCAGTTGGGGCTGTGTGAGAAGCAACCAATCGATGTTTCTCTGGCACATTGATGTTTCTCTCCCTTTCTTTCTCCCTCTCCTCTCCTCTCTCTAAAAAATAAATAAATAAAGTTTTTTAAAATAAATAAAAAATAAAAGAAATACAAAAAATGCAGAAACTACCAAAATAACATCATAAATTTCTAATAATTTTAAACCACACACACACACACACAGAGAAAAAAGAGCCAGGCAATAAAACCAAAATACTTAATTTTAATAACCTCATTAAGTTACAAAAGAACACAAATGGAATTCAACATATTAAACCAATACAGGAACAAAAGGAGAAGTTGAAAGAGGCAGAAATCGTAAAAAAGAATCAAACAGAAATTCTCTAGTTGAATAATAAAATTGATAAAGTGAAAAAATGCAAAAAAAGTTTCAAAATCACACATGCTCAAGCAGCAGAAAGAACAGGTGACCTCTAAGATAGATCATTTGAAATCATCCATATAGGAGAAAAAAAGAAGAAACAAGTGAAGACAGCCCAGTTGAATTATTGAACGCCAACATGTTAATTTATGTTTGCTTTATGGGAGTCCCAGAACAAGGAGAGAATGAGAGAGAAAGAGGGAGAGAGAGAACAAAAAAGGAAGGGAAACAAGAAAAACAGCAAGGGAGGTGAAAAGATGGAAACTTTATTTACAGAAATAAGTGGAAGAGTGACTCCTGAAATTCAATCAGATACATAATTATCCAAGTTCATGATTCTCATAGGTCCCTGTACTGATTCAATGCAAATAAGAGTTCACTAAGACACATTTAATGAAAGTGCTAAAAATAGCAAGAGTATTTAGAGAGCAAAAAGAAAAGAAACTCCCCTCACCCAAGGGAACAAACCCATAACAACAAAAATGTTCTCGGCAGACACCATTCAGGCTATAAGTAAACCAGCTGATTACTTCAAAACACTAAAAGAAAACAACTGCCATCAATACTATAACTAGAAAACCTGTCTTAAAGAAACAAGAAGAAATAAAAAGTTTTCCAGACAAACAAAAACTGAGGAAATAAACTGCCACTCACCCTGACTTGTCAGAAATACCAAAGAACATTCCTCAAGCTAAAAGGAAAGGTTACTAAATAAAAATACAAAAACATAGGAAAGTGTAAAACTCACTGGTAAAGCTGAGAATGGAATCAAATTAACAATACTATATTGTATTATATTGGTGGAATATACAATAAATAATTCTGTTATAAAGGTTAAAAATTAAAAGTATTAAAAATGAGCCCTGGCTGGTGTGACTCAGGGAATTAAGTGCTGGCCTGCAGACCAAAGAGTCACTGGTTTGATTCCTAGTCAGGGCACATGCCTGGGTTGCGGGCCAGGTTCCCCATGAAGGGGCGGGGGCGTGTGAAGTGTAACCATACATTGATGTTTCTCTCCCTTTCTTTCTCCCTCCTTTCCTCTCTGTCTAAAAATAAAATAAATAAAAATCTTTAAAAAAAAAGAATTAAAAACGACAACAGCCACAACAATTTGTTAATAGATGCACAAACTAAAAAGATGTGAATTGTGACATCAAAAACATAAAATGCTGTGGTGTGGGGAGATACAAGGGTGAAATATTTATATGTAATTGAAGCTTTTATCTGGTTAAATAGATTTTTTAAGAGTATGAGTTGTTGTACACACTCCTCATGGCAACAACAAACAAAAACCTATACAATAGATAAATAAAAAAGAAAGGAATCAAAGCATACCACTAGGAAAAATTATCAAATAATAAAAGATATCAAGAGAAAAAGAAACAAGGGAACTACAAAAGAGCCAGAAAACAATGCAAAACATCTCAAAAGTAGGTCCTTAAATAAATTCTCCAATCCAAACGCAGAGTGTGGATTTGGAAATTATTATGCTAAGTGAAATAAACCAGTCAGAGAAAGACAAATACCATATGACCTCATTTATATGTGGAATCTAAAAAACAAAATAATTTAACAAACAAAATAAAACAGAAGCATAAATACACAAAACTGACAGCTATTAGAGAAGAAGGCGTTTAAGGGGCTGGTAAAAAAATGGTGAAAGAACTAAGAAAAAAAAATATATATATATATGTGACACAGAGACATGAATAACAGTATACTGACAGCCAGAGAAAAAGAGACGTGGAAGGAGGTGGAAAAAGGGGGATAAATGGGGACAGAGTCTTGACTTCGGGTGATGAACCATGATGTGGTATGCAGGTGATGTTTTATTGAGTTGTACACTTGAAACCTATACAGTTTAATTAGCCAATGTCACCCCAATAAATTTAAAAAAATGACAGAGTGGCAGAAGGGATACAAACACAAAATGCAACATATGCTGCCTACAAGAGACTCACTTCACTTTTGGGGAGGAAATAGGCTGAAAGTAAAGAAATGGAAAAAATATTCCATGCATATGGACACTAAGAGAGAAAAGGAGTAGCTAAACTTCTATGAGACAAGATACACTAACACACAAACTGTCACAACAGACAACAGTCATTATAGAATGATAAAGGAGTCAATTCTTAAAGAGGATATAACAATTTTAAATATTAAATATTATGCACTCAACATCTGAGCACCTAACTATATATTAAGCAAGTATCATCATATCTGAAGGCAGGAAAGGAAACCCAAAAGTAGTAGGAAACTCCAATACTCCTCTTTCAACAGTTAGTAAATCATCCTGATCAAAAAACAAGAAACTACTGAAGTCAAATTACACTTTAGCCCTGGCTGGTCTGACTCAGTGGATTGAGTGCTAGCCTGAGAACCAAAAGGTCGTAGTTTCGATTCCCAGTCAGTGCACATGCCTGGGTTGTGGGCCTGGCCCCCTGTGGGGAGCACATGAGAGGCAACCACATATTGATGTTTCTCTCCCTCTTTCTCCCTCCCCTCCTTTCTGAAAATAAATAAATAAAATCTTTAAAAAAAAAGAGAGAATTAAAAGACAGAAGCAAACATAAATGAAAACACAAACCATCAATGATTATGTGTAAGGTGCAGAAAGCAGTTTTAAGCACAAATTTTATAGAGATGAATGCCTACATTAACCAACAAGACCTCGAATAAACAGTCTAACCTTATACCTCAGAAAATAAGAACAAAAAGAAAAAGAGGACAAAGTAAAGAAAAAAACAATACATAACAGAACAAAAACCACACATATGGGGGAAAGCATAGTCTCTTCAATGAATGCTGTCAGAAAAACTGGACATTCACATATATAATAAAACTGGACCGCACTAACACCATTAATAAAAATGAACTAAAAATTGATTAAAAATTAAATGTAGGCGCTAAATACCTAAAACTCCTAGAAGACAATCTGGAACAAAAGCTGCACAATTTTATGTTGGCACTTTCTGGATATGACACCAACACAAAGGCCACAAAAGTAAAAATAAACAATCTAAACTACACCTAATGAAGAAGCTTCTGCAAAGCAAAACAAAAAAGAACAGAATGAAAATGCAACACCTACCAGGATGGCAAAAATATACAGCTATCCATTGGAGATGCTATGGGCTTGGGTGAGACAACCACAATGGAGCAAATATTGCAATGTGAGATGTCATACAAATTTTTTGATTTTCAGTGAATAATAAAATTCTGGTTACACTATACTGTAGTCTCTTAATGGCACAATAGCATTATGTCTTTAAAAATGTACACAGCTTAATTAAAAATACTTGATTGTTAAAAATGCTAACTATATACTAAGACTGCTCAAAAAGTGGCACCAATAGACTTGCTGAGAATACCGGGTTTCCACAAACCAATTCTGTAAAAAAATACAATATATACAAAGCACAATTAAGCAAATACAAAAAGACATGTACCTGTATCTGATAAGAAGTTAATATATAAAATATACAGCCCTGGCTGGTATGGCTCCGTGGATTGAGCACCAGCCTGTGAACAAAGGGGTCACCGGTTTGATTCCCACTATAGAGCACATGCTTGGATTGTGGGCCAGGTCCCCCATAGAGAGTGTGCAGGATGCAACTACATATCACATTGATGTGTCTCTCCCTCTCTTCCTTCCTTCCCCTCTCTAAAATAAATAAATAAATAAATAAAATCTTCAAATATATATATATATGCATACACAAAAAAAATTTAAAGGACTAATTGTAAAAATAAAAGAGTGGTTAAAAATGGACTTAGGATGTATAGATATTTTTCAAATAAACATATGAAATGAACAACAGAAATATAAAAATATGCTTTTCCTCACTAGTCATGGTAGAATCCATTAGGCTCCCTGCAAGATTACTTCAAATCCTGCCCACTGTGGGTTCAGTACGGCAGGTACTGGGACTACAAGGATAGAAGAGGTCAGTGCAAACAAACTAGCCCTACCAAGAACAGTAACCAGTCAGAAAACTGGGGGAGCAAGCAGTTCCCACAGTCCACAAGTAAGGACAGAACACCCACTGGGAAAGGCAGGCAGAAGGAAATGCAAAGCCAAGTCCAGGTCACTGTGTAGCATGAGGGTCTTACCCAGCGAGGAGACAAGTTCAAAGTTCTCCAGCATCACATCCAGGTACAGGCATCTCTGAGCTTCATTAAGGAGGTGCCATTCATCCAGGGAGAAGTAGATGGCCACGTCCTCCAAGGTCACACCAACCTGTCAGGATTAATACAAATAAACCAAGGACAGTGTCTCTCTGAGAACCACAATCCTCCTTCTCACACATCTTTCCCATGTTCATCCTCCTCCAGGGCTTGCCACCTCAGAAGACACACAAGGCCTCCCATTAATCACTGTTATTGCCCTCAGCAGCAATAGCAGGTGTGGAGGAGGGGCAAATAAATGCCATCTAAGCTCTGGGTCATGCCTGCAGAGCCTCATCCTTCCTGCCAAGCAATACCACTGAGTCTCACAAATCATGCCTCCAAGACACAGCCAAACATGGGCTTACGCTTTACCCTTATATCCTCACACCAGGTCCCCAGGACCATCAGTTCACACTTCCTCTAGTTGTGCACACCATTATGGAATGTTTACCTCCTCACATCTTCACACCCCAGGTTCACTCCCTCAGCTCTGCCACCTTCCTGTTTCATACCAGGGGGATCTCTCTGGACTCACCCGTGTACTTTGCATATGGTGTCTAGAGAGTTCTCAAATATTTCTAAATGATTCAGTACAACCACAGTACTCTGACAGATCCCACAGCTAGATTAAGCTTCAGATGAGGCTCTGAAGGCCTCTTTGACTACCTTTGATCTTTGCTTCAATGTTAACTACCCAGAACCACATTGTGAATTTCAGATATGAATAACCTCCTGCCATTTCTACACTGCAGAGGCCACACCATCCTCTCTCCACTAAAACTTCCATAAGTGCCCTGTTCGATTTGTTTCCTATTCAGACACAGTGACACTCAAAAGTGACATTTGCCCTAGACGTCATCTACCAGCAAGACTGAAACACTCCATACCCCATCAAAGCATACCACAAAGTTCCAATGAATCTATACAGTAGTAAATAAGCAGGAGCTTTGTCCACAAAGTCATCTTTTCTCAATCGTTCTTCTGCCTTCAGAACTATCATGTCCACACATCCCATGAATGCCTTAGTCACCTGGGAGATCACCCTCTTTCTTACTCTGTTGCCACTATCACTCCTCTCACTAACCTGTGTTTGTGAGGCTTAGCAACCCGTTAAGTGACAAGGAAGGGAAACCACTCCTGGGCAGGCGGCACCCTTGTCTTTCTGGCCTTTGCCACCAAAACCTACACTCAGTCCTAAACATCATCACAGATCTACACTGATCCACACAAGAGCAACAACTTTTGGATATCTCCCTCCTTCATCCCTCTCCAGATTTCCAGACCTGGGTATCCAGCTGCCCACCAAATGCCTCTGCTCACCATCTCTGGAACTTCTGAGACTCTGCACAGGGCCAAAACAAATGTCTGATATTCCCAAGGAAAATTATCCTACCACCAACTTCCCCAGCCCAGTTGATGGAGTGTCCATCATTTCAACTGCGAAGACCAAAAATTCTAAAGCCATCCCCAACTCCTCCCTTTTTCTGCATCACCTACAAAGTTTGGAAGTTCACTTGGCTCTTCTTTAAAAATTGACCCAGATTCCAACTTTTTTCCTAATCCCTTGGACACAATTCTGGTCCATCAGCACTCCTCTGGATTACAGCAGTTACCTCTTCCTTGCCTCCCTGCCTCCTGCTCTAGCCCCTGTGCAGCCAGATGGTGCCTGTTAAACCCAAGAGAGAACAACTCCTTCCTCTCATCCAAATATCTCATTCTCTCCAAAACAGGCACATAAATGATCAGTTGGCCACTTTACAGATCTGATTCTAGAGTTGCTTGCTCTTCATTTTAAACACACAAAAAAGGAGAGACCTGCTGGACCTATTCCCAGCTCACTGGCATAGCCTCCAAGCATTTGCCCATGCTGGTAACTCTCCCTGGGTTAACCTTCCACATCTGTTTACACTGTTGTAAACATGCAAGCACCTTCATGTTTCCTGCGCTGCACTCAGGACACAGGTTTGGGAGTATTCCTCGAGTCTACACTCCAAGAGATGGAAAAATACCAAGGGAAGAGTCTCAAGACACCACAATTCCAATCACTACATGGTTGTGTCACCACCAGGGAGGGCCTCGGACACCATGTCCTTCCTTGTCTTGTTTAAATAAGTGGTTTTCCATCCTTCAAAACCTGTGGAAAGATGCAGACAACCACCATTCAGCTCCAGGGAAGCAGGTGTCCTCTATCCTTGCCCAGGCCTGGAGACGGGTGACCTCCGACGTGCTGTCTATCCTCTGGGATCAGTCTTCACGGCTGCCTTTAAGCAGCTCTGTGACCTTGCACAAGGACCCAACTCCCTGTGTCTCACTGTCCTCAGCCCATTCCAGTCCGTTCTCTCTCTGAGCAGAATTTTAAAAGCTGGAAAAGCTAACCCAACCGGTGTCCCTCCTTCACAACCTTCCACGGCTCCAAGGACCCTCAGAATCTCTCTGCCGCAAAGTCAAGAGGTGATTCCCTCTCAGACTGTTTAATACAGACAGAGGACCCCAGGTTCCCCAGTCTTCCCGTTCAGCGGCCCCTGCACGTGTTTACACAGGCTCCTCTGCCTGTCACTCTCTCCCACTGCCATTACACGGTGTCACCTAGGAGCGCCCCCCTGGGCCTGGATGCCGGGGCTACAGCTGCAGGACCTGCCCGGCGCCCCGCACCGGGGGCTGTGGGGCTTGGTGGGGGGAGGGCCAGGGGGATGCGCACTCACCCACGCCGGGCGCCTCAGCGTGGCCGCCGCCATCGGACTCTGAGGGTAGAGCGTGGCGGGAACTGCAGGCTAGAAAGAGGCCCCGGACATGGCAGTCCCAGTCCCGGGCCTAGCGCTGGTCTCCCGGGAGGCGTCGCCGAGACTCAGACCCGTGGCTGTGTAGTGGGGACCCCCACTCTTGGACCTTTTCAACTGGACTCTGCGAAAAGATCCTCCTGATCGCCTGAGACAAAACTGACAAGATGAAATGCCCGCCAGGAGGACTACGGAAGTCCCGCCCTACAAAAGTGGCCAAACGGAAACGCCTATTCTGAGCCTTCATTGGCTCAGTGCGGTGGCATTTTTACGCCCGGAATTCTGAGTAATGTAGTTTCTGCACTGCTAGGTCGGGATCCTGTATTTCCCCAGCTGACTGACTAGAGGAGTGCATCATGGGTGATATGCCCCAAAAATACACTAAGTGGACTAAGTGCCCTCTAGCGCCCCCCAGTGGAGATCAGCGATATGATCAGGGCAAGTTTGTTTCTGGTGCACCCACGGGCTTCCTTTAGCTGTAAGTTTTGCATACCTTTCTACAAGATCCGTTCTTTCTTACCACCAGGAATCCTATTTCCTGATTCAGGCTATCTGGCTCCTTCGGGCCAAATGTAGTAGGGGAGGCTGCTCAAGTCCCTAACGCTATCTATAGCATTAGAGAGCATCGTCCCATACGCCAAAATTTTGCAGGTTTAATTCCTGATCAAGACACATACCTAGGTTCAATCCCAGGTCCGGGTGCTTATGGGAAACAACCAATGGAAGTTTTTCTCTCACACTGATGTTTTTCACTGTTTCTCTCTCCCTTCCTCTAAAATCAAAAATATATCCTCGCATTAGGATTAAAAACGTAATAATAT
The DNA here is from genome assembly GCA_004027475.1 of Anoura caudifer. Classification (NCBI taxonomy): domain Eukaryota; kingdom Metazoa; phylum Chordata; class Mammalia; order Chiroptera; family Phyllostomidae; genus Anoura; species Anoura caudifer. The sequence continues at coordinate 52,902 of PVKU01009389.1, forward strand.
TTTTAAAAATTTTAAAGGGCTTCCCCACTCCAACCCTCCCCCACCCCATTTCTAAGATTGCATCTGGTATCAAGGTGTCCGTCTCAGACCATCTTTTGCCATCCTAACAAACTGAGGATGTTGCAGGTTTTAGAAGTTCTAAAGTTTCTGACACTTTTTAATTTTTTTTTTTTTTCAGTTTCTGACACTTTTGATCCAGGACAACCCCTCAGGCTGGAGTCCCTGTTAGGTTCCTGAGCAGTTTGGCTCAGATATGGCCCAGTGTGCTGAGCACTGCAGTGAGGGTTGGTGCTCAGGAATACTATTTTTCTTTTTTTGTTTGTCTGTTTTAACAACAGAAATTTATTTTCTCAGAGTTCTGGAGGTTAGAAATCCAAGATGAAGGTGTTGGCAGGTTTAGTTTCTGCTGAAGAATCTCTCCTTGGCTTGGAGATGGGCTGTCTTGCTACTGTGTTCTCACTGGTCTTTCCTCTGTGCACACACACCCCTGGGGTCTCTTCCTCTTCTTGTAAGGACCGTACTCACAGAGAGTTAGGGCCCTAACCATATAAACTCATTTAAAGTTAATTCCTCTTGAAGCCTCTATTCCCAATATACTCACTTTCTAAGGTACTGGGGGTTAGGATTTCAACATAAGAATTTTGGAGGGGACACAGGTTAGTCTATATGACAACGTACTACAAGGTCCCTGTTTTAGAGGCTTATGGTGTAATAAAGGGATACAGCAAAGGAAACAAAAGTATGAATCACTTGACAAAGGATAAATCACTTCCTTTCTCAATTCCTCAGTATTTCAAAAACACTATTTTTCAACCCAGAGGTTTCTGGTATACATACAATAAGACTGGAAAGAAGGACATGGGTCTAGAATATGGTCAGGACTGAAAGGCAGACATGATGAGCACAATTGTCTCATACAGTCAGTAGGGATATAGATGACAGATCACATGGGCAGTGGGTCCCTTGCATGAAAAAGTGGTGAGCACTCGCCCAATGAGACAAAGATCCTGCAGGTCTTCAGCATCACTTTGAAACATGAGGTCCTAGAATTCACATCCAGTTGTCCCCTCTACTGCTGGGTGGATGTCAGTGCCACATATGAACAGCACTCGAAGAGTCAAACTGAGGCATCAAATTCACCAGAGTAAATGGAATCATAGCCTGACACCCAGAAGGTGGGTAAAGGTGCAGAGACCCAGCCTAAATTACTGAGATCTGCTGAGGGCTAAACTCTGTGCTGGGATCAAAGAAAAGGCAGACAAATTGTAACTCACTTTCAAAGGAGGTTCCCCTGGAGAAACCAATGAAGAGGACAGATGATGGTATTTCAGTGAACACTGGGGGCAGAGGGTAATGAGGGTAATGAGATGTTAGAGGAAAAAGAAAAATCATGAAAATTGTACCATTGTAAAGCAGCTCCAGCTGAGCCTCCCTGGTCCTCACAATGTACCTGCCCCAATGAGGGCTTCAGATACATGGCACAGATTATTCCTGGCTCTGGAGTCAGAACCCCAGTTGGAATACAGCTTTTGAACCTGACAAATTGTCTGCCATGTAAACTTGGAGAACCTACTTAATTTCTCTAATTCTGGATGTTCCCAGCAATTTGTTATTTGCTTCTACTCCCCAGGTTGTATTAAAAGAAGAAATGCTAAAAAACCAAACCATTAAATCCTGGCAATGAGCATTCAGTTTGTTACTTCTATTAATCCTCAAGAGGGCAAAGTAAGTGCCATCAGCAGCATGCATGTCACAATCAGCCAACTGAGATTCGGGGAGCTCTAGTGAGTCACCTAGACGTTCCCTGGTGGGAACCCGACACTGAGAACTCAGTGCTTACAGTACCTTCCTTCCTGCTGCCTTCCTTCTTCAAATATACTTCCCCAAATAAGATGCTTGTTGGCACTGGGGGAGAGGTACCTGGCCTGAGAATGACTCTGCAGGTGTAAGTGGGAGTTGCCACAGCTCAGGCAAGCTGGAGATACATCTGCTGCACTGTGAATGGGCACCTTAGTACTTGTCCTCCAACAGCTCAGGGACTGAGACATACCTTATACCCATTTTACAGGGGAAAAAACTAAAGCCCAGACTAGAGGGAGGAGTTTTTTTTCCTGTAACTCCCAGTAAAATTTGCAAATCTGGGATTTAAATCCAGGGTGCCTGACCCAGGGCATGGGGGTCTGGATCAATACTCTCTTATTTCACTCTGCACTGAGCCTGGGACTCCAAATACCTTTTCATCCTGATGCCATCTGGTCCCCCTGGGGGGCCTGTTCCAACCAAAGTATCCCCATGATGGCAGACCTGGAAAGTGGGAGAACACTACAAGGCAAGGACTTAACTGTATTATTAAATATCTGGACTTCTGAAAGTGATAGACAATGTTAATAGTGTGGGCTAAAATTAAGGGTCCATTACCTTGTGCATAGCATTAGAAATTTAAAAAATATTAGAACATATTATTCCAAAATAAAAAATTTATTTCATTAAAAAGCCACAAAATAAATTCCAACATGCACCTTTGTTTCACTTTTTCTTAAATTGTCAAAATTCATAGGATTAGGCAGAACATGTGATCAGACATTTTTAAAAAATTCAGTGATAACTAATACATCTGAATAAATGCTCATCATAAAGGTTAGAGATGAACAGACAGATGAAGAGATAGAGTGTAAAGTCTGTGAGGGTCCCAGGCATAGGAGCTTCTGTCCCCATGAAGATGGGGTACATCACTCTCTCCGGACTTGAATGTGTTTACCCACAGAAGCTCTCTGAACCCACTTTCTATGGGTGTGTTTATGGAGGCTTCCTCAAACAGGCATGGTTGATCATCAACTCTATTTCTAGCCCCTCACCCACCTCCAGAAGTGTGGGTTGGATATGAACATTCCAACCAGAGTCATCTCAACAGAACAAAAGATGCTCCTAATGCTGTTATCACTTAGGAATTTACAAGGGTTTCAGGAGCTCTGTGCCAGGAACTGAGGACAGAGACCAGTGTGTATGTATTTTCTGTATCTCACAAGGTCAAATAGCCAACCACAAAAGGAAACATAAGTGAGATTTATTATTCTATAAGTGAGAAAATTACAGATACCAAGAGACCTGTGATGGCAAGGGTTAGGGTCAGTGAAAATATGTGACTATGAAGGAATAGCATGAGGGTTTATGATAACAAAAAAATCTGAATTTCCAATATGGTGTTGGTTACAAGAACCTACATACATGGTAAGTTTCTTAAAAATACATATAAAAACCAAACAAAAATGAGTGTCTCCTGACTAGTGTGGCTCAGTTGCTTGGGCCTCATCCCACAAAATATCACTGGTTCAATTCATGGTGAAGATACATGTCTAGGTTGTGGATTTGGTCCCTTGTCGGGGTGCATATGAGGGGCAACCAATCAACATTTCTCACTGACATCGATGTTTCTCTCCATTGCGCTCTCTTAAAAAAACATTAAAAATAAATAAAGAGTGCATGTTAAAACTGGACATACAAATAAATCCTGTAAACAGCACTGCAACAATTTCACTTTCCTCTATTTGATATGAACTGTGACTATGTAAACTTTTTCCTTTGGGAGTAGCTACCTGAGGGCATTTTTAAAATCTCTAAAAATTTTGTTTTTGTAATTCTAAACTTATTTCAACATTAAAAGTTATAAAAATATTTAATAAACCACTTGTTACTCCTTACAGACTTGACTAAACACATCCATACATGTTGTTATACTAATGAAATGAATATATTCAGTTTTATTTTCAAGTACTACAAAGACTGTAAAACAAACTTAGAGGTAAAAAGATGTAGAATTACATAATGAAATAGGTATAGACCACTCCTGTGTTGTATATATTAAAATTTAATACATGATGAGAGTAACTGTCACTGTTTAAAACTTATAGAATGAATGGCAAGGCAAGTAGAAATATGGCTGAAGGTATCCTGTTCCAGTTCCTTCTGAGGTGCATTATCCGTTTGGACTTAGAACATAATGCTTTCATTCAAGGGTTCTTTTGTTCATTAAATTATCTGAGGTTTTGTTAAAGACCACCAAATTGAATGTTTATGAGTTATTTCTGCATAGACTTCCTGGCAAATAATGAGGCAACATAAATTACTGCAAACGATGCCATATTCACTGCCATAGAAAATAATTTCTCTAGTGTGAACTGACATTTCCTGAGGTCTTACTTTTGGCCAGATGCTTTCTCGCAATTAGAAATATTCATTGATTCATTTATTCATGATCTCTGATGATCACACGAGAGGGTGTACATCCACTAAAAGTTTTCCAGTTTGTCACATTTATAGGATTTACCTCAGTATACACTGTTCAGACATATAACGTCCTAAAATATTTTCATCAAGCTGATTGTATCTGAGTTGTTTTGCAAATTTTGGGGGTATGAAACATAATGTACTGTATTTTGCCATGTACAATGCACATTTTTTTTCTGCCCAAAATTTTGAAGGAAAATAGGATGCATATCATACATGGGTATAACGATTACATATCATGGGTACTATAATGGGTATAATAATCCTACAAAAAAATGGGTGTGCATTTTTTGCACAAAAACGTGGGTGTGCATTATACATGGCAAAATACAGTGACTGATCAATAAAGACAGTACTGCATTCTTTACATTAACTTGTTCTCTCTCTCTCTTTTGCATGGTTATTCCTCATTGCATACTATTATCTTGAGGGCCTAAAGCTGGCAACAGGCTTTCCCCAAAGCAAGTACCTATGAATTTTCATGTTTAACAAGAATTGGCAAGTGGGCAAAAGCTTTCCCACTATCACTGCACCCATAGGGCCTCTTTCATGTGTTTTGTTTGATGAATTTTGATTCCTATCTTTGTAGTGAAGCCTTTCCCATATGTGTTACCTTCACAGGGTCTCTCTGATGTGTAATAAAGTCACTTCTGATCAATGAGAATTTTCTGCATTGAGAACATACAAAGAAAGTGTTTCCTGAGAGAAATCTCCAAATCTCCATGAGGCACATTTTCTTTCTAAAGCCTTCACATTCATTTCATTTGTATGACTTCTCTGCGGTATGACTTTACTGATGTATAACTAAAGTACTCTTCCTGGTGAAGCCCTTTCAACATTCATTGCATATATACAATTTTTCTCCATATAAATTTACAGATGTGCAATAATCATGCTTTTTCTCAATTAAGCTTTCGCCATATTCCTTGCATATGTAACATTTCTTTCCCATGAGTGAGCCAAGGTACGCTGAGATGACTCTTCATAGGGAAGTCTCTCTCACATTCACTGCACATACATGGTTTCTCTTACATATGAGTTCGTTGATGTAAAGTGAGATCAGTCTTCACCATGAAGCCTTTTCCACACACACCACATACATAGGGCTTCTCTCCTGTATGTTTTAGCTGATGTCTGATGAGATTACACTTAGCTGTGAAACCTTTCCAGCATTCACTACATATATAAGGTTTCTCTCCTGTATGAGTCCGTTCATGTACAATCAGCTGCATTTTCACTGGGAAGCCTTTTCCACATTCACTGCACACATAGGGTTTCTCACCTGTGTGCATTCGCTGATGTACAATTAGACGACTCTTCACAGTGAAGCCTTTCCCACATTCATTGCACATATATGGTTTCTCTGAAGTATGACTTCGGTGATGTACAGTGAGGTCACGCTTCATTGTGAAGCCTTTTCCACAAACACTACATACAAAGGGCTTCTCTCCAGTGTGAGTGCGCTGATGTCCAATGAGGCAATGTTTCATTGAGAAGCCTTTCCCACATTCACTGCATAAAAATGGTTTCTCTCCTGTATGAGTTCTTTGATGTGCAGTGAGATTAAACTTTTTAGAAAAGGTCTTCCCACACAGACTGCACCCATGGGGTTTCTCTCCTGTATGAGTCCGATGATGTGCAATAAGACGACTTTTCTCAATGAAGCCCTTTCCACATTCACTGCAAACATAAGGTTTCTCTCCTGTATGAGTTTTCTGATGGGTAGTGAGACTAAACTTTGTACAAAAGGTCTTCCCACATAAACTGCATCCATGGGGTTTCTCTCCTGTATGAGTTCGCTGATGATAAATGAGCCGAGACTTTTTTATGAACGCTTTCCCACATTCACTACAGATATAAGGTTTCTCTTTCATGTGAGTTTTCCAATGTATATTGAATTGTGATATCTTGAAGAAGGTTTTGTTACATTCAGTGCATTCGTACTGCTTTTGTCCCGTATGAATTCTCTGATGTTCAGTGAGCCTGGACTTTCCGGAGAAGACTTTCCCACACAGACTGCACCCATGAGCTTTCTCTCTAGTATGAACTCTCTGATGCTCAGTGAGCTCAGATATCTTGATGAAGCCTTTCCCACACTGAATGCATATATAGGCTTTCTCTTTGTTGTGAGTTCTCTGTTGCTGAATGACCTGGGACTTACTATTGATGGGTTTGGAACTGACATGTAACGTCATTTCAGTGTAAAACTGCCTATGGTTAGCATGAAGAATGGATGTCCCACCTCCATTCAACTCAACAGACTTCCTTAAGTTACAGTTTCTATTCAGGTTTTCAAAACTTAAATTTGATTTTAAAGGCTTTTCACATATCTCAAACATATCATGAACTTGCTTTAATTGGAAATGACCTTTGCTTTGATTAACAATATTTGCAAACATATTATGTTCACAGAATGGTTCCACATTCTTCTGAATGCTTCGCCTTTGCAAGTGACATGGCAGAGGATCATCAACTTTCCTGAGTTCTAGGAAAGAAGGGGACAGTGAATTATTCTGTAATATCTCATAATACTAGTTTGAAATAAAACTATTTTTTAAAGATTTCATGTGAAGTAACTATAAGAAATATATTTGGTCTTAGTCCATAGTTTCAGGAAGGAGTTAGTCACTAGAAAGACCAATGTTCTTGACACTGAGTTTGTAAAACCTTTGTAATTTCCTAAGTGACAGAAGTATTAGTTGTTCTAAAACAACAATAATAACAAAACCTTTCAATAACAGCCCTGCCTGGTATGGCTCAGTGGATTGAGCACCGCCTGCAAACTGAAAGGTCGCCAGCTTGATTCCGTCAGGGCACATGCCTGGCTTGTGGGTCAGTTCCCCAGCTGGGGGCAAGGAAGAGGCAACCAATCAATGTTTCTCTCACACATTGATATTTCTCTCCCTCTCTTTCTCCCTCCCTTCTCCTCTCTCTGGTAGTAAATAAATAAAATTTAAAAAAAAAAAAAAACACCTTACAATAATAGCCAAGTTTATGGTAAGGAGGTGACTTAGCACAGGGATCCTACATAGTTTCAGGAAGGAGCTAGTCACTAGAAAGACCAATTAATTAGAAGATTGGACTTTCGGCTACACTCACTGACCTCTGAAAAAATGAGGAAAGGCCTAGAGATTAATCCCTATAGAAACTTTTAACTAGATCTGGCCAGCTCCCCGGTTAACGATCACATGATGTGCCCCATGGGTGGTTCATCACAATTCCATGGGGCAGAAGCTCCTGTATTAAGGAACCCTGTGGATCATGCCCTACATACCTATTCAACTACATCCTTTATAATAAACTAATAAACATAAACAAACATTTCTCAGAGTTCTGTGAGATGCCTAGCAAACTAAATCCAAGGAGGAGATCATGAGAACCTCTAATTTACAGCCAGGTGGTCAGAAGCACAGGTGACAATCTGGACTTGTGATTGACATCTGAAGTGGGGAAAATATTATAGGACTGAACTCCTAATATGTAGGGTCGGACACTATTTCTATATAGATAGTGTCAGAACTGAGTAAATTTGTGAGACAACCAGGTTTAATAATTTTAGGTATATACACCTGAAGCAAAGTAATAAAGGTAAATGCAGCCTGTGAAACATGGTTAAATGAACAATGGAATGTAAAAGGTGGAGGGAATAAAGATGTATAGGATGGAGAGAAGTAGATTTACAGTTGTTCATATGGAAAATGATACAGTAATAAATAATAATAAAAGAATAAACTCTATGTTTCATGTACTCACAACTGTAAACCTACTTTTACCCCACTGTGTATTTAAACACAAGACAAAGTTCACTAATGGGCTCAGTGACAGAAGCAGGAAGAGGTTATGAAAGTGAGGACTCAGGATTACTCCAGGAACAATTTGGCCTGAGCTACTGGGCACATGGAATGCCTGTTAAGGAAATGAGGAATATTACTGAAGTCCACAGTAAGAGGAAAATCTAGAGTGTATTGTGAAACAAAGTTTAAGGCGATAATTTACTTATCCAAATACAAAGAAACTGGTTGAATATAGATATCTTTTTAAAAAATATTTTGTTTAGTTTATTTTTAGAGACAGGGAAAGGAGGAAAGAGAGGGAGAGAGGCATCAATGTGTGGTTGCCTCTCCCACACCCCTTACTGGGGACCTGGCCTGTAACCCACACATGTACCCTGACTGGGAGTCAAAACAGCAACCCTTTGGTTTGCAGACTGGCACTCAATCCACTAAGCCACACCATCCAGGGCTTAATATAGATATCTTAAAATAGATTTTATCTGAAAATAGTAGTGTGAATCCCATCACTACATACAAATTCTTCAAAGAAAGATTTCCAAGTACTAAATAACATTGTGCTTCAAGGGACTTCCGGCCAAGATGGAGGCATAGGCAGATGCACTGTGCCTCTTCTCACAACCAAAATTAAGGACAACAAAGATTTAGAAATAAGAAAACAACCAGAACTCAGAAAATCAAACTGTTTGGAAGTCCAACAACGATTCATCCAGACCGGTAAGAGGGGCGGAGTCGCGGCAGGAAAAAGCGGAGGTGAGGACCTGGCACGCAGGCAGCAGCGGCTGGCAGCCCCCAGGGGCACAGGCGGTGACTAGCAGACCCCGGGCACAGGGTGGCAACAGTGCAGAACCAGTGAGGCCGCACAAGGCGGCTGGCTGACCAGGTGGTCCCACATTCACGCGCAGATAATCCAGGCAAAGAGGAAGCGGTGAAAGGAACTGGAATCTGAGAGTGAGTAAAGCAACCGCCATTATCTCCTCTCAGACCCCACCCTCACATACAGCGTCACTACCCAGCAACTGGGCTGTCCCGCCCTGGGGAACACCTGAGGCTCCACCCCTCACCACGTAACAGCCGCGACTAGACAAAACAAACAAAAAAAACCCCAGAAATGAAAATGGCTCAAACTGGAGAACAAATCAAAGCCCCAGAGCCAATTTATCTAAGCGATGAAGAGATTGCCAACCTATCAGATGCGCAATTCAAAACCCTGGTGATCAGGATGCTCACAGAATTGGTGGATTTTGCTCACAAATTAGATGAACAAATGAAGGCTACAATAAGTGAAATGAAGAAAGATGCATGGGGAACCAACAGAGATGGGAGGAAAACTGGGACTCAAATCAATGGAGTGGACCAGAAGGAAGAAAGAAACAACCAAACAAAAAACAAGGAAGAAACAAGAATTCAAAAAAATGAGGAGAGGCTTAGGAACCTCC
>PVKU01009390.1:0-62402 GCA_004027475.1 Anoura caudifer
AAACCACACATTTTATTATAGCTAAGGAAAATTCGCTGGGTAACAGAAAAAGCACTCTTTGTGTAATATTCACTGCGACATCAACAATGCAGTTTGTTGCAGATAAATTTTGTACTCTACTGCTTCTTTTAGTGGTGCTATACATTTCTGCTGGAGAAAATACAATTGACAAAATGTACACCTTACCACTGTAATCTCCATGAAAATCTCAGAGTCCGTGCTAGGATTCACTCATTTGCTGGTGGATAAACACGTCAGTATCTCACTCTCTCAATGTTCTTCCGAATTGATATTTCGGAATTAATCCTCTACATAATAGTGACAACACTTAATTTCATGGAAGACACCATTGCAATAGTTTTGTATCTTGAGTCCGTAGTCCTGGAGTTAAATTTACTGCAAGAACTGTTTCCTCACAAACAGCTTTTAAGCGGACAGTTGATTGGGGAGAGTGCTGGAAGGTTTCAAAAAACACATTTTATTATAGCTAAGGAATATTGGCTTGATAACAGAAAATGCACTGTGAATGTATTATTTACTGCGGTATGGCCAATGCTGTTTGTTGCACATAAGTTGTATGCTCTACCTGCCTCTTTTGGTGGAGCTTCACATTTGGGCTTTAGAAAATACAAAGGAGAAAAAGGACATATTACCACTGCATTCTCCATCACAATCTCATAGTCCGTGCTAGGATTCACTTATTTGCTGGTGGATAAACATGTCAGTATCTCACTCTCTCAAAGTTCTTCCAAATTGAGATTTCGGAATTAATCCTCTACATAATAGTGACAACACTTAATTTCACGGAAGACACCATTCCGTTCATGTTTTCTACTGAGTCCAAACCCCTGGAGTTCAAATCACTACAAGAACTGTTTGTTCACAAACAACGTTTAAGCAGACAGGTCATTCACGGGAGTTTTGAAAGGTTTCAAAATGCATATATTATCATATCTAAGGAAATTGCACTGGGTAAGAGAAAATGCACTCTTAGTTCAGAATTCACTGTGATAGGAACAATGCTGTTTGTTGCACATAAGTTGTGTGCTCTACCTGCTTATTTTAGTGGTGCTTCACATTTCTGCTTGAGAAAATACAAAGGAGAGAAAGTACACGGTACCACTGCATTCTCCGTGAAAATCTCAGAGTCCGTGCTAGGATTCACTCATTTGCTGAACAATAGTCATGTGTGTAGCTCACTCTTTCAGAAGTGTATCCAATTTGAAATTTGAGAATGATTCCTCTACATAATAGTGACAAGGCTTTGTTTCATAGAAGACACCATTTCATATAAGTATTCTACAATGAGTCCAGAGTCCCGGACATAAAATCGCTTCAAAAACCTTTTGCTCACAAATGGGTTCTCAGAAGATGGTTGATTCCGAATGGTGCTTCCTCCAAATCACATCGTAGATGTTGCATACTCAACTTACACATGCTTCAGTTTTTGGCTTACGTTAACACCCAGGGGAAAACCACACCATAGCTGGTAATTGTCCCTCAAAGAAACAGAGTCTAAGCTAGGGTTCACATTTGACAGGTTATCTTGTTGGTAGCTCATTCTCTCAACAGTTCTTTACAATTGCTTTTTCAGAATGTCTCCTTTACATAAGAATAACAAAATTTAATTTCTAATAAGAAACCATTTATTTCATGTGTTCTACAATGCGTCCATACCCATGGACTTAAAATCTCTGCAAGAACTGCTTGCTCACAAACAGCTTTTAATCAGACAGTTGATTCACGGGAGTTTTGAAAGGTTTCAAAATGCATATATTATCATATCTAAGGTAATTGTACGGGGTAACAGAAAATGCACTCTTCGTTCAGAATTCACAGTGATAGGAACAATGCAATTTGTTGCACATAAGTTGTGTGCTCCACCTGCTTCTTTTGGTGGAGCTTCACACTTCTGCTTTGGAAATACAAAGGAGTAAAAGTACACCTTACCACTGCATTGTCCATCACAATCTCATAGTCTATGCTAGCATTCGCTCATTTGCTGGTGGATAAATATGGCAGTATCTCACTCTCTCAAAGTTCTTCCGAATTGAGATTTCGGAATGATTCCTCTACATAATAGTGACAACACTTCATTTCATGGAACACACCATTTCGTTCATGTTTTCTACTGAGTCCATACCCCTGGAGTTAAAATCACTACAAGAACTCTTTGCTCACAAACAGTTTTTAAGCTTAGAGTCGATTCACGAGAGTCTGAAAGGTTTCAAAGCACACCTTTTTATCATATCTACGGAAAATGCTCTCGGTAACAGAAAATGCACTCTGAACGTAACATTCACTGCAGTGCGAACAATGCTGTTTGTTGCACATAAGTTGTGTGCTCTACCTGCTCATTTTAGTGGTGCTTCACTTTTCTGCTGGAGAAAATACAAAGGAGAGAAAGTACATATTAACACTGCATTCTTCGTGAAAATATCAGAGTCCGTGCTAGGATTCACTCATTTGCTGGTGGATAATCGCGTCAGTATCTCACTCTCTCAAAGTTCTTCCGAATTGAGATTTCAGAATGGTTCCTCTACATAATTGTGACAACACTTAATTTCATGGAAGACACCATTTCGTTCATGTTTTCTACTGAGTCCATAACCTTGGAGTTAATATCACCAGAGAAACTGTTTCCTCACAAACAGTTTTAAGCTGAGAGTTGATTAGGGAGAGTGCGGGAAGGTTCCAAAAAACTCATTTTGTTTAGCTAAGGAATGTTCGCTTGGTAACAGAAAATGCACTCTGAATGTAATATTCCCTGCGGTATGGACAATGCTGTTTCTTGCACATAAGTTGTATGCTCTACCTGCCTCTTTTGGTGGTGCTTAACATTTCGGCTTTAGAAAATACAAAGGAGAAAAAGGACATATTAGCACTGCATTCTCCATCATAATCTCATAGTCCATGCTAGGATTCACTCATTTGCTGAACAATAATCATGTCTGTAGCTCACTCTGTCAAAAGTGTATCCAATTTGAAATTTGAGAATGATTCCTCTACATAGTAGTGACAAAGCTTTGTTTCATAAAAGACACCATTTCATATAAGTATTCTACAACGAGTCCAGAGTCCCGGACATAAAATCGCTTCAAAAACCTTTTGCTCACAAATGGGTTCTCAGAAGATGGTTGATTCTGAATGGTGCTTCCTCCAAATGACATCGTAGATGCTGCATACTCAACTTACACGTGCTTCAGTTTTTGGCTTGCGTTAACACCCAGGGGAAAACCACACCATAGCTGGCAATTGTCCCTGAAAAAACGTAGTCTAAGCTAGGGTTCACTCTTTGACAGGTTATCTTGTTGGTAGCTCATTCTCTCAACAGTTCTTTACAATTGCTTTTTCAGAATGTCTCCTTTACAGAAGAGTGACAAAACTTAATTTCAGATAAGAAACCATTTATTTCATGTGTTCTACAATGAGTCCATACCCATGGACTTAAAATCTCTGCAAGAACTGCTTGCTCACAAACAGCTTTTAAGCAGACAGTTGATTCACGGGAGTTTTGAAAGGTTTCAAAATGCATATATTATCATATCTAAGGAAATTGCAGTGGGTTACAGAAAATGCACTCTTAGTTCAGAATTCACTGTGATAGGAACAATGCTGTTTGTTGCACATAAGTTGTGTGCTGTACCTGCTTATTTTATTGGTGCTTCACATTTCTGCTTGAGAAAATACAAAGGAGAGAAAGTACACATTACCACTGCATTCTCCGTGAAAATCTGAGTCCGTGCTAGGATTCACTCATTTGCTGGTGGATATTCAAGTCAGTACCTCACTCTCTCAAAGTTCTTCCGAATTGAAATTTCAGAATGGTTCCTCTACATAATTGTGACAATACTTAATTTCATGGAAGACACCATTTCAATTGTTTTCTACAATGAGTCCCATAGTCCTAGACTTAAAATCACTGCAAAAACCGTTGGCTCACCAATGGGTTCGCAGAAGACAGTTGTTTCAGAGAGATGCTTCCTCCAAATGACATCGTAGATGCTGCATGCTCAACTTCCATGTGCTTCACTTTCTGGCTTGAGAAAACCCCTAGTGGAAAACCTCTCCGCAGCTCCTTGCTCTCCATCAAAATCATATAGTCCATGCTCGAGTCCACTCTTTTACTGACAGATGATCGCGTTAGTAGGCGCTCTCTGGGAAATTCTTCCGAATTGATATCTCCGAATGATAATTCTACATAATACTGACAACGCTTATTTTCATATAAAACACCATTTCCTTCATGTTTTCTACAACGTCTTGGACTTAACATAACTGCAAAAACTGCTTATAAAAGGCTTTTCAGCAGACAGTTGATTCAGAAGACTTTGGAAGTTTTCAAAAGATTCCTTCATATCATATTCCAGGAGAATATACTTGATAACAGAAAGTGGACCCATACTTTGATATTCACTGCAATACTCACAATGCTGTTTGTTGCACATCACCTTGTATGCTCTACCTGCTTCTTTTAGTGGTGCTTCCCATTTTTGCTTGAGAAAATACCAAGCAGGAAAAGTACACATTAGCACTGTACTCTCCATCAAAATCGCACACTGTATGCTAGGATTCTCTCATTTGATAGTGGATAATAATGTCAGTAGTTCACTCCTTCAAAAGTTCTACCCAATTAAGATTTCAGAATGATTTCTCTATGTTATAGTGACAACACTTAATTTCATGGAAGACACCATTTTGTTCATGTTTTCTACTGAGTCCATACCCCTGGAGTTAAAATCACTACAAGAACTGTTTGTTCACAAACAGCTTTTAAGCTGAGAGATGATTCACGAGAGTTTGAAAGGTTTCAAAACACACCTTTTTACCATATCTACAGAAAATGCTCTCGGTAACAGCAAATGCACTCTGAATGTAATATTCACTGCGATACAAACAATGCTGTTTGTTGCACATAAGTTGTGTGCTCTACCTGCTTGAGTGGTGCTTCACATTTCTGCTTGAGAAATTACAAAGGAGAGAAAGTACACATTACCACTACATTTTCCGTCAAAATCTCATAGTCTATGCTGGCATTCACTCATTTGCTGGTGGATAATCACGTCAGTATCTCACTCTCTCAAAGTTCTCCCAAATTGAGATTTCGGAATGATTCCTGTACATAATTGTGACAATACTTCATTTCATGCAAGACACCATTGCAGTCGTTTTCTACAATGAGTCCATACTCCTGGAGTTAAATTTACTGCAAGAACTGTTTGCTCACAAACAGCTTTTAAGCAGACAGCTCATTAGGGAGAGTCTTGGAAGGTTTCAAAACACACATTTAGGTATAGCTAAGGAAAATTCCCTGGGTAACAGAAAATGCACTCTTCGTGTAATATTCACTGCGACATCAACAATGCAGTTTGTTGCACAGAAGTTTTGTACTCTATCTGCTTCTTTTAGTCGTGCTACCCTGGTTCCCTGTCCCTGGACCCCTGGGAGGTCACAGAGCCTTGATGTTGTGGTCTTCAGGTGGCATGTGCTGGGGTGGCAGCCAAGTGACTGGTGGAGTTTTCCTGTGGTGAGAATCCATGTCCAGGTCGGAGTGGGTCACATAGTCTCATAATGGGCTCAGTTACAATGGAGCTGTATGCTGTTAGCAGGCCTGAGGGGCTGAAGGGACAATGGGATGCCAGCTGTCTGTGCCCCCTTCACCTCCATGGGAGAGGCCTGAGTACTGCTGTTTTACTGTGGAAAGAGGATGGGTGGGTGAGCATTAAAAATTGCTGCTCCTTTTCTGCAAGACACCAGTTGGGCAGTGCTCCCTGTGGCATCTGCCTTGCAGCAGAGTTTGTACCTCCAGTGTTCAGACCATCCCTGGGCCTCCAAAGGTCACATGATCCCTCCAGACACCATCCCGCCCCTCGTCATCTGCACTGGGCCCTCCAAGCAGTAGCTGGGATTCACATACCTGAAGAGAGAGCTGCCTCACATGGTCAGTACCAGTCAGCCAGCTCTACCGCCACCTTTGCTGGGGGTGGAGGGAGATTTCTAGGGTGGGGGCACACTGGCCAATCCAGAGCTGGCACAGAATGAACAGTATCTAGATGTTTATCGAGGAAGGTCTGAGTTTCCCCCACTCCTCACCCTTTGGGCTGCTAAGTAAGTTTCTCTGACACCTCCAGCCATCGCTATAGGATGAAGCTCATGAGAAAATGGCTCATTCCCTTCGCTTCTCTTGTCATTTGGTTATATCACCTCCTCCCTGGCAGGGCTGCAAGTGCTGGGACACCTTCTCTAGTGGCATGCCTCAGGTTTTCAGTGCCCGATCTGTCACAGGTGATGCTTAATCCCAAATTGCCCACAGGACATGGGGAGCTGGGGAAGGGCGGCCACTAAGCTTCACTAGCCAGGGCCTCATGCACTATGTAGAGAATGTAAATTACTGCAGCAACCATAGAAATTTCTAGGTAGTTTCTTCAAAATGTTAAAAATTAAATTTCCTAATGATCCAGCATTTATACTTGTGGAATTATATCTGAAAAAACTCAAAACACTAATTGGAAAATATATGCACACCTGATTCAGATAGATGTGATTAAGAGAACTCAGATCATTGGGGAAGTAAACAGGGCTATAGGTAGAGTTTCCTTAAAAAATGAAGGGCCATCTAGGATGGGGTTTTCCAATAAGCTGAGAGCTTCTAGAACCAGTGAGAAAAAAAGAGCACTGGCTCTCTGTAGTGGGAGGATCAGGGTCTTGCTGGAACTCCTTGGCTCCTGAGGTGGAGATCTCTGTGTTGTGCTTTCAGCCTGTTCTTCCAGAAGGAGGACTAGATGATTTTGCTGCAATAGCGTGAATTTCCCAATGGATCACATTTTCTGTGGGTGGGAACACTATGCAAAGCCTAGGTTCAGACTGTCCTGACAGATGGTGGTAGGTTTTTTGTTTTTATTTTTTATTTTGGTGTTGTGCAGGGAACAGGATCTAAGGCAGAAGCCTGCCATCCTTCCAGAACTGTGTAGTTTTTGTATATTATGTTGCTTTTACTTTGTAAGCTAACCTTACAGAAACAAGACAACTATTGAAACTACCAGGGAAGGATTGAGAAGATGGCAGTGAGTTAGGTATGAGTGGAGGCCAGTTCTCCCTGTGCCCAGCTGGAACACATAGACAATCTGCTGAGGAACAGATTGAACAGCCAATGGAATGTCAGCTCATATGAAGTTTGGAGGCCAAACATTTAGAGGACATTGTAAAACAGACAGTGAGGAGATTGTGCTAGCACAGAAAGGTCCCTGAGATTTTTATGGGGACAAAAGCTGCAGTTGCCTCTGGCCTGGCACCTGCCACAGGATATGGGCAGGAGAGTTTGATCACTGGCTCCCTCCCCTACCAGAGAAGTGAGAGAGGACCAGCTCCAGGAGGGACCTAGATGCTGGAAGTCACTGGGGGGAATATAGATGAAGTGGGAGACACATGGGGGAAATTCACATCTTCTTAGGCTGTGGACACCCAAACCAGACAAACTGAGGTGCTAGGTGACACCTGGAGAAGGTGGGAGTTGGGTCATGTTGGACCCTGACTCAGATAATCTCTGCACTGGTTGGAATGTTGGGCTGTGTGAAGAGCTGTTCACTTGTTAAGAATGGTGGACAGCCGCTTTGTAAGGAACTGTCAAATACTGGCTGACTTACCCTGATGGTGATTTAAACTTCAGAAGCCCAGAGACTGAGTGGCTAAGTGGAACTGCATCTGATTGGAGCTGCACAACTGAGACTGCGTGGAGGAGTGAAACACCATGCCTGAGATTGACTCATGCTCTGTGCCCAGAGACTGAGTGGCTGATTTGAGCATGCTAGCTCTTGGAGGACCAGGGCCAATGCCAGAAAAGTGTAAATATTGTGGCCCAGACCTGGTCCCCATCCTTTCAAAACTGTAGGAAGGGAGAAAGGCAAAGCCCAGTACCCCTTACCCTGTGGCATCTAAGAAGACCAGAAGAAATCTCCGAACAGGTTTAAAGTCAACAGGAGGCTTATCATCACTTTTTCTTTCTTTTTTCAATCTCTCTCTTTTTTCCTTCTTTTGTCTTCACCTGAGTGAGACAATGAGGCCTGAAGTTACAAAGGGTCCAGAACAGATCGAAAGGGGGAGCACAAGGCTAAATCCAAAAACTGAGAAACTGAGGCAAATGTCACTCTGCTGTCTCATATAGCTGGCATTCTATTATGTGTATTATTATTCTCATTGTTTTACCACTTTTATTTTATTAGTTTTTTTTATTTCCCTTCCTGATGTTTAGTTTTCCTCCTTTTATTTCTCTGTTTAATTGCATTGTTTCATGGGTTTTTCTTATTCCCTCTTTCCTGTATTCTAATTGTCCCTTAACTTCACCCATGTTCTAATAACAAACAATGCTTGATAGGGTCCTTTCCATTCTGGGTATCCAAATCATATATTTCTTGTCATAATATTGCTATTCCAGTACTATTGTAAATAATTGTTGTTCCGTACAATTTTACATACTACACAGGAACCCTCCGTGATCTTATTCCACTTCACATCAATCCTAGGCATTATTATTTTTCTATAACAACTGTTTTATTTTAAAGTACTGAGTTTTAGTAATATTACTAAGATAATAATGACCAGAAGTGTAGGAAACTAGAATCAGCTATATAAGAGAGGAAAATTCAAACATCATTGCCATTACCGCAAACTGTGTTTGCTGGGAAATCCCAAAATTGCAAATAAAATAATTGAGGGAGCATAACTTAAACAAAAATCCTCCAACTTTTCTCCCCATTCTTATACTGATGGTCTCTAAGTTTGTCTACAAATCTTGACTAATGTAAATCTTATTGCAATAAACATGGGGGTTACTGAACAATACTTTGCATTCTGCTGCCCACTGCCACTTTCCAGAAGCAAAAACTTCAGAGGCAATGTCCTCTTTTCAAAAACGGATACTGAAGCCTATCAAGTCACAGTTTTAATCACTTAAGCCCACCAATTAAGACTAAACTCTATGAACTGTTTTGTCCAATCATTTCCCTGTTATTTTCACCAGTCGTCTTGTTTCTACAAGGTTAGCTTACAAAATAAAAACAACGTAATATACAAAAAATACACAATTCTGGAAGAATGGCAGGCTTCTGCCTCAGAGCCTGTTCCCTGCAAAATACTGAAAAAGTACACCTGTTACTCTCTGCCAGGTCATTCTGACCCTGAGCTTTGACCTGAGTTTCTACCCATAAAAAATGTGATGCATTCGGAAATGCCAGCAGCTGCAGAACAATCATTCAGATTTCCTTCTAAAAAAGCAGCCTGAAGGCCCAAGACTGAGAGCCCCACCACATGAGCCAGAGAATCCAAGCAAGACCCAGAACCTCCCAGTTAGAGAGAACCAGTGCTCTTTTGTTCCTACTGGCTGGAAAAGTTTTCAGCTTCTCGGACAATCCCCTCCTAGGGTGCCCAGCATTGTCCTTGCAAACTCATCCTATTGCCTCTCTTTACTTTCCCAATGGCCTGAGTTATCTTAATCAGATGTATCTGTATCAGGGATGCATATATTTTCTGTATTTAATGTTTCAAGTTTCTTCAGGTACAATTCCAGAAGTGGGAATGCTGGTTCGTTAGGCAATTTAATTTTTAATATTTTAAAGAAACTACCTAGAGTTTCCTATGGCTGCTGTAGTAATTAATATTCCCCAAAATAGTGTTTGAGGACCTCACTGGGAAAGCTCAGTGGACTGATCACCACCCTGTGAAACAAAGGCTTGCTGCTTTGATTCCCAGTCAGGACTCATGTCCGGGTTGCTGATCATGACACTGGTGGGGGCTAGCGAGAGGCAGTCGCACATTGAGGTTTCTCTACATCTCTTCTTCTTTCCCTGCTTCCTCTCTAAAAATAAGTAACCAAAAATCTTTTTAAAAAGCAGTTCATGAAGAAATTTAAACAATTCAATACACCTTGACCATAAATAAATAAATAAATAAATAAATAAATATATATATATATATATATCTTTGTAGTGACATCGGAGGGTGTAGGATGTATTCTGCTAATTGAGGTAAGACAGAGAAAGAAAAAGACCACATGGATTTATTTATAAGTATAACATTATGAGCAAAATAGACAATCAAAATACAAACTGGATAATGAAACTAAATAGAGTCTGACAGATGTCATGAGAGAAAGGTTTGAAAGTTCTTCAGAAATAATGAAAAAAAAAGAAAGAAAAGTCCTCATAGACAAAGAGTAATGTATGACAATCAAAGAAGTGAGGACGTACAATAGGGCAAAAATATGTATTAATAGAAAAAGACTTTGTATAATGAAAATACAATCATATAGATGAATAACGTGTAATAAAATCCTACATTTGAAATCTTTATTGATGTAATATGCAACATCAACTGTATAAATACAATACACAATCAATAAAACTCTGGCACATGTTTCTCTAGTTCTTGTTCTGGAATTCAAACACTGAAACCTGAGGTCAAATAGCTCTCCCCAAACATACATTGTCTTTCAAAAAGAGGAAAAAAACCCGTGAACTCTTGAGAATAAATGTCATTGTCAGTAAACTGAAGTCAAAAATCTCCAAGGAAAATTCCTGTAATTCTGCCACCTTTGGGAAAAGGAGGCGTTATCCTTGTATCCCACCCTGAGCTTCTCAGGCTAATCCCTTCTGATCAGCCACAGCTGCCCCTAAGTGAGAGGAGCACACATCCTATCAGAAACCCAGGTATTTCTGGGTTTGTGGAGGTCATGCAGTCCCCTGGGAGTTTATTCCTCCTTTGGGAAATAGAAACATGCGTTTCTATTTCTAAGGTGTGTATTGAAGCTGTTCACTTACGTGCCACTTGGACATAGAAGTCTATATTATAGTGGTTCACTGTACAATGTTTGGGCATGTGTGTTTATCCGCAAACTAGGACTCATCCTCAGTCCAGTATAGATGCCGCACTGAATCTACTGCTACATTTTGTCCCTTCAGTTAAACTCATTACCTCACTTTTTGCCCATGATTTGTGTTTGTGGTGGGAAAATGCCCCCAGGTTGCAAACAGTTTATTTTTAATTTATATATATATATATGTGAAAAACTATCTTAAAGTATGTTTAGTTATTATAAAGCTAGTTTATCCTTATATTGAGGCAGTTTCTATGAGGACTCTCATTTGGATCCAAAACCTAAACACTACTTTATACAGAAGGTGAACTACTCTAATTGTTATTTGTGTCTCCATATTTAAGAAGTAAAGGCAACATGAACAAGATCAAGACCCCTTCTCTTTTGTGTCAAATACGGAGAGGAAATTTTTAATCTATATGTTCTTTATTTGTACTCCTTAACTGAATGTGAGTTATAACTTCCACTATGTGTGATATGCATGTGGGAAATAAACACTAGAGAGAATCTTCACTGTTTGAAATTTCTGAATGAGAAAGAGAATCTGTGCCACAATAATTAATTTTGTTTTGTATTTAGATAATAGCCAGCAGCACACAGAGAAAATGATTGGATACTTGCCTCTATATTACATTAAAATATTAGACGTAGAAAAGAAAAAGTATCTTAAATTATGTGCCATAGAATAAACAGAGGATATATCATTAAAACTACAATTATGAGGGAAGACCTGGGCAAGAGAGATGATGGGGAGAGTGCAAGGATATCATTCTAATTAAACAATGTTGGATCCACTTATAGCTAGTTGATCACAATTGCTCTAGCTTGCTACCAGTTGCAAAAGACTGTGTAAAAGGTGTATATAGAACAATCTCATGATAAGACTCCTGATATAGTTCCATCTGTCTGGTATCATGGGGTGAAGGATATAGAGCTGGATTCTTATTTCTTCTGATATTTGTGTCTTTTGGTTTTTATTTCACATATGATTGCAGAACAACAGCACCCAAAGTGCATAGCAGACCAGACAGGGCAACCTAGATGTTTTTGGCACTAGTTGTGTATCGTTTTGTCATTTCTCTTACACAAAAGACACCAAAGAAATGATGGTTCTCAGCAGCTTTCATTATTTTCTTTCCTTTTGTTTTTCCTATAGATTCCAATCTTTTTAGCAACAACATTCCTATTTTCTTCTTTACTCTTCTTCTTTTTGTGACTCTTTAGAAAATGACAAGATCAAGAATTTTGTCCAGGGTACATAGGCTGTAGTGAGATGATAAAACACTTGAAACACTTGTCAAAAGGAGCAGCATCTAAAGAAGCTTTTTTTAAAAAGCTTTTGTTTATTATCTTTAGAGGTGAAGGGAAGGAGAGAGGGAGACAAATATTAATGCATGGTTTCCTCTCGTGCATCCCCTGCTGGGAACTGGCCTGCAACCCTAGCATGTACCCTGACTGGGAATTGAACCACAATCCTTTGGTTCCCAGGCTGGTGCTCAATCCACTGAGCTACACCATCCAGGGCCTAAAGAAGCTTCTTGCTTACAGTTTTTTCCTGACACTCAAGGGTAGAAAGCACATCCTTACACAGAAGCAGCACTCTGTCACCACAGTTCTGGTTTTGCAAAGTTCTGCACTCTGCATGCAATGTTGCTACAAGAGCCTAGGAGTTGTTAATGTGAAGAGTGGGCACCAGACAATTCTGCCACCTTACCATACTGGGACATTATGCAGAAACTGTGACGATCCTACAAAATTTATTCCCATCCACCTTTGTATAGGACCAGAGAAAAGCATTTCTTTAAAAAATACACAAAGGAAAATGATACTTTAGCAATACAAATATTATCTGTCAATAAGATTTTTCAGGCTCCAGTGAACATGCTGTAAAGTTGCCAAAACATGAGATTCCATATGGATCAAAATGACTAAAGCTTTAGGATACTGGAATATTCATCTTGTATTAAAGGAAGACAAGAGCCAATAGGTGTAGCCATCACACGAACATTTTTTTTTCGCAAAGTTTTTCACCACTATGTGGTGTGTTGCCCTTTATTTCTTTACTAATCATTGTCAAACCCCAAGCTACACAGGTTTTCCCATAGCACTATAAGCACCAATAAGTAGATACCCTCTCTAAGTTCTGAATAACGAAACAAATAGATTTCTCATGAGAAACATAAATTCTCATGCTGTTAACAATGATTGTGTTGCTAAGCAATTTCCAGGACTGTAGACAAAACAAGGCAACAAGAACAGCTTAGAAAACTCTGGTTTTGTTGCAAGCTTTTGGCACAATGCTTTTATTACAAACTATTAATACATCTACAAAATGGTTTGACAATCATAATTGGATAATACTTTCCCAGCCACTAAACTCAAATCATACATCTAAAACCCAATCTTTTTAACCTCGTGTCATCTGTCTCTCCACACATGTTCTGAAAGCCTGTCAGTTTTGGGGATGACCTCAAGGTGATAATTCTTTGGTGGTTCAGCGTGATGTTGCTTACAATAGATCCCTCCCTGGTTCACAGAGTGTGAAAATGACAATTGCTTGCCCCTAAGGATGGTTCTCACCTCCAGGGTCCACCAGAAGTGTCCCATATTGTGTCTAGTACTGAGTTACCATATGGAAATATTTACATGACTAGCTATCTAATCACCTATATAGCATTCAATTCCATTCAACATATCCTAATGCAACATTTTGCTATGTGAACACTGAGCACCTTCTCAACAAAAACTGACTCTGCTCACCTCCAGATTGTGTGTTGGGAATATTCCCTCATTGCCAAGGGTTTTAATTGGCTTAGATAAAAAGGTGATATTAGTAAATTAATCTAGCATAACATCAGCCATGATAGCTTACTTCTCTGGTTCTCCAGAAGATACAATTGGACATGGTATCACTGTGCATTTCCATGTATTTCTATTCACACTCAGAAAGTCATCAGTCTATTTTTTCACAGGCCTGTTGACATTCTGAGTCTGGAAATGTACATTGAATGCAACCTGTCATATATTCTCAGATGTCATCCATGAGGTCCTCTTTCTTGGCCTATATGTGTGGCCAAATTAGGGTTCTGTGAAAGTGACAATGAAGCTCTAGGCCAAACCAAATATTTGGGATAAATTTGGGTTAATTCATCTTGCAAGAATGCATATGATACACCTGCTACCTCCAGGCATGCTGTGATTCATTTAGCATAATTCAGTGAAACAAGGGAATACAATCCTGGGCTGAGTTTTAGTCAAAGTGTCAATCACCTCAGACATCACTGATGTCTCTTTTTATGTCACAGATGGTATTCTCATAGCCATGTGTGCATCTGGATGCATTTCCAAATGCTGACCTGAAAGATGGGTCACAAGACCATGTACAAAATTAATTAATTTTGAATCCATAATAAATTTTTCATACATCTCCAGAAGATGACTTTTGATACAGCACATATAGACTATATGAGATGGGCCTGGCATGACCAGGTGCTTTGTAAGAGGCATTCTGAAGGTGTATCCTCTTCTTTTCATTCCCACTGAAGCACTTGGCCTACCCCTGCCTTGTTTCTCCCTCAAATTTACCACCAGTGACCAGTGCCATATAGAGAACTTATGGCCAAAATTTATGAAGTGAGCTCAGCACAGTTAGGTGTGCATAGACTGATGAGAGCACCCTGAGGAGAATACCCCCATTTCCTATCATCTGGGTATTTTTCACTCTCTCTGAGCTTAACTTCTACACCATTGGGGCATATGAAGCACTGGTGAGGCAGTGAATTTCACATTCAAACTTGAACTTTCCCTCATTGAGGGATGAAATATGAAAGGGCAGATCTTGTTGATTATATTCTCCTTTACAGAGGTGGATGGAAAGAGGGGAAGGAGGTTAGGATGACTTGGGTGATGGGGAGAAGTGGGAGAAGGGTTCAGAAAACTGTAGTTGATCTAATAAAAATAGATGATAGAAAGTAAGTACCTGTAGCCTTTTACAGTATAGATGATAGAAAGTAAGTACCTGTAGCCTTTTACAGTATAATTTTTCTGTGAAAATATGTATGCTTGTAAACAAATGTGAACTGTGATGCTAATTAAATTTATTCCTAAGCCTTAAAAATAGAATAATAATACGTAAGTCCATCAAAATTTAAGAACGATAGGAACATGATTCAAAAAAACAGTTACAATGGGAGAATGATTTTCAGCAACTACTGTAAAGGACACATGGAGAAAACCAAGGTGGATGGTGGCAGCAATGGAGGGAAAGGATTTTGTTGGGGTTGCAGGGGAGTGGTGGGGAGAAACTGCAGACAACAGTATATAAAAAATAATCAAATAATTTAAAAATAAAAGAAAAACAAAAAGAAAAATTACACTTGCCTCAAAAGGTCATTTTTTACATTTTTAATTAAATGTATTTGTGTGGCATTAGTTACTATAATTATAAATATTTCAAGTGTATAATGTTATAATAAGGCATATGTATATTGTGTTGTGCCTACCACACAAAGTCATGTCACCTAATGTTTCCAATCAATGTTAAATGTAGTATGAGTTGCTTTTTTTTTGAAGATATGTTATTTTACCTTTAAATTTTTTTTACTTTTATCACTTTTTTATTGGTGTACAAGTACAGTTCTTATTTTTTAAATACTGTACTCTTAGTTATTTAAGAACTCCCTTTGGCCATGTGACACAATTGGTTTAAGGGTTCCACCAAAAGACAGTGAGTTTAATTGGTCAGGGCACATAAATATGTTGCAGGTTTGATCCCCATTCAAGGTACACAGGAAAAACAACTGATTAATGTTTCTCTCTCATATCAATGTTTCTCTTCAGCTCTCTCTCTCTGTTTCTTTCTCTCTTTCTCCTCCATTCTCTCCGTCTCTGTCATCCTCACCAACTTCATTTCCCTTTATTACTCTCTGAAATGAATGAAAAATATATATTCAGTTGAGGATTAAAAACAATTTTAAAATGATACTAATGACCTTATCTGCAACATTGGACCAGATTGTTATGGAAGAGCTTTCTAGACCATTTAAAGATAAACTGCATTTTATGCATACTCTTGTATACATGGAACATTTTCAAAGACAAATCTTGTATGAGGCAATGAATCAAGTCCCAATAAATTTTAAAAATATGAAATTATATCTACCATATTATCTGACCCTAATTGTAAGAAACTTGATATCAAGTATCAAGAAAATAAAACAGAAACAACACAAGTAATTGCAAATTAAACAACAGTTTTTAAACAACCAATAAATTAAAGGTACTAACAACAAACACAGAATCTACTTTGAGACACATGAAAATACAAACACAACTTAACTAAATCTGAGACCCAGCAAAAGCACATATAGAATAATATGTGTACATTTCAGGACTATCTCAACAGGAGAAAATATGGAAAACACATTTAAAATAACAAACAATTCATGTAGAAGAATAAATAGAACATATATCAGAGCACAAATAAGTACAATTGGGACATAAGGAAAAAGCCAATGAAACTAAGTGCTAATTCTTTGAAAAAATATTTAAAATTTACAAGCTTCTTGCAACTTGTCAATCCAGGAAAAGACAAATCAAATTTCTTAAAAAAGTTTTTAACTGACACCACAGATAAGAATCATTAAAAAAATCTGTGAACAATTACTTGCAGTTTCATCCACTCCAACACTCACAGGAGGAGGAGAAGTGTCATGGACTGGTAACATTCCCACATGGGATCACAGTCATGGTGTTATCTTGATTGGTCTGCCTTGGGCTGCCATAACTGACCCGAGGCTCCATACTGCTGACTGACCTCAGGCCTTAAAGAAGAGGTTAGAGCCACTGTCTATAGTGGGTGAAACAGCTTTAGTATAGGGTTTTCAAATGCCAAAGTCTAAGAAATTCTGGAGATGATGGGAAACATCTTACTCTCTTCACTCGAGTAAGTTAATGGGGGACAGACTCAGAAATGTGGTGCCTGGTTACCAGAGTTCTAACATCCGTATTGTTTGGTCATCAAAGAAGTGAAGTAACTTCTTTATCATTCTATGCCATGGGGATTTTTCTTACAAAAAACTTCCCTGTAAACCACTCAGGGCTTTCACCTGCTCAATTAAAACATCTCCATAAATATACAACGATTTCCAACACAACCCTCCCCATGACTTCTCAATAGTGAAGCCAGGGTCCTACCTATAAGGAGGGAGACTGCAGTTAGACCTTTGATTTCTGATTCATTTAGTTTCCTGCATAATGCACATGTCATCCTGACCCTCCTGAGTAACCATAGCTGCACAGTGGAGATGATGCAAGAAATTCTTTCCTAGAGAAATATAACAAAAAACCTATAATCATGCAGACCCTGGCTTGTGGGGTCCACAGAATTATGGATGAGACAAGACAAATTCACATGGACTATTGAGTTCTGTGGAGGAAAAGGCATGGCTTAGCCACTCTCTCAGGAGGAGAGTGTGCCGACCCTTCCTTGACAAGCTTTTATTGCTTTTCCAAGCACATTATATTGAGGACAGTCATTTATCATGCTCAGGTTTGCTTTAGGTAGTTCCCTTCTACAGAAAACAAAGGAAAGAATGTTGCTAATCACTTCAAAGAGAAGGATGTTGCAGACCAAGTGGCTGATCTGGTCACACTCCATACTGGGGGTGGGGGCTGTTTCCACACAGACTTTAGGAAGTTCCAGTAAGCACTTGCTGCCTCAATTCAGGGTGAGGGAGTTTTAGCAAAGGGAAGTCTCGTAGCAGTCTAGATATAATGCAGGTCTGATTCCCCATGGGAGAACGTATTCATGGACATGGGTCCTATGTATTGGACCACACTTTCCACTGGCCTTTCTGAGTGGGATCTGGGCCCATGCCATGCAGAACAATCTCCTATATTTCCCCCTTGTTTTTAGTTAGGACTGCTAAAGATCCCACAAAGCTTGCTACTTGCTGGTTTCTCACGTGACCTGGGGATAATAATTTGCAAATATATCAAAGTACACAGAGCATTATTATAATCAGTAAGCCACCAGTGGCTCCAGAGAACCACATTCTCAGATTAAGCCCACCAATCATTGTCAGGCAGTAATGATCAAATAGATAACATTCAAATAACTATGAGAGCCCATTTTGAGTCAGGGTCAGATAGCTAAAGGGCCATAAAACTTTGGGGAAACAATCCCATTTCATTTAAATCCTTCATCGTTTAAATTGAGGATATTAGCAAAGCTGGTTTCACAGGATTTTATGCTTTCTTTCTTAAGCCTGATTGCCCCAGGGATCCTGTCCTTTTTAGCACAGGGTCACACCCACCTCCAGCATTGTTTCAGGCTGAGGTCGAGCAGGGGAAGTAAGGCAGTCAGGAGATTAGGAGACTTCTTGCAGACAGAATGAGGACTCAGGTTATGTCAAACCCAAGGGGTGAGGGTCCATCACCCCCTTTTTCTCTAGTACCCCAAATCCTTCCCTGAGGGCCCCCTCAGGAGCATGTCTGTCTTAGGTCATCCTTCCCTTGAGGAATCTTACCCATCATTGGCTAACCGATCATGCACTGGGGGCCAGGTGGGGTAAAGTAGAGTGGGTAGAGGTGGTGCTACTGCCAGGGAAATAAGCTTTATCTCCTCAGGGGCTTAGGGTCCCAAGGTTTCTCATTCAGCCTTAGCTATGGGTGGGTTAGAGTGTCTGAAACCAGGCAGGGTAGTTCCCAACATCTTCTCTCTTGCTTCTTTGTTTGTGAATGCAATTGTAGTTGTTAAGCCTGTGAAATCTACTATTTGCTGTCCCCAAATGCAATTTTGAGCAAACAACCTCGAAATACATCATAAAGCACAAATAAAGATTAAGACAAGGAGGCATCCAAGGGCTGTCATGACCCAAAATCGTAAGTTCAGTCCATTGATCCACTTTTTAGGGTTCGGTCATTTTAGATTACTGCGGAGGGTATGAATCACACTTTGTTCAATAAGGCCTTTGCTTGAGCGTTAAGAGCCTTGATGTCCCCCCATGTGGTGGGGACATGCTTCAAGGGAACATTATGGGACACTGAGGTGTTCTTGCCCTCTGCACAAGGCACTTGAGCCTTGGCCCCTGTCATTGGGGTGGGCCCCATCCTCCTCTGTTGGCAGACCCAGGCCCCTTAGTGATGGTGTGGGTGTCCATTTTCTTTCTGGTTGTTCAGGGTCAGCTGGGTCATCTGGCCTGCCAGTTGATCAGTTCTCACCTCCAGGTAGCGGAGCTTTGGCATCTATTCTGTTCATGATAAGGCTTTACTCTTTTGGCTGGCAGCCAGACAGGACCTGTAGGGATAGAAACACATGCATACCCTCTTCCCCATGTTAAGAGACCTACAGGGCCCTGCCAAGAGCCATCTCCCAGCGGATCTCTATAGAAAACCTCAGGATGAGATGACTGTGTCTCTTTCTTATGAAAATGCTTCTCAATCAGAGTACAAAGTAATTTATCACAATTTAGAAAATTATATGTAAACATGGCTAGTATAATCAAATTTTGGGGGAGGACTCGTGGCTCACCCTTTTTGGTTTTTTAAGATTTTTAAAAGTGTGATGAGCTCTTCTACAATTGCCTGACCAGTTTGATTGTAAGGTATTCCTGTCTTATGTTGGGTATTCCAATGCTGAAGAAAAAGCTGAATAGAAAGGGCAAGGTATCCAGGGCCATTGTCCATTTTAATTTGCTGAGGCTGTCCTAAATGACTAAAGGCCTCAAGCCAATGGGCTTGTATATTTTTAGCAGATTCTCTCATTAAAGCACATGCATGTATGGTACCAAAGTAAGTATCAATAGAAATATGAATGTATTTGAATTTTCCAAAGGGAGTGTAATGAGTGACATCTTTTTGCGAAATTATTTGAGAACTTAGTCCTGAAGATTAACTCCTGTAGATGGGATTCCTTGCTAAGGGCTTGGCAATCAGGACCCTCTTTAATAATTTGCTTAGCTTGGGAGTGAGGAATATTAAATTGCTTTCCAATTGCCTGGCTATTTTGATGAAAAAACTGATGAGAAACTGCTGCTTCCTGGAATGTAGTAAGGACACTAACTAACACACCTTCCTTATTGTTACCATCCACCAGTGGACTGAGCAGGCCTGAATGGGATCAAATATGAGTAATGAAGAAGGGGTGTTCCTGCTTGTGAAGGAGGGACTGTAGGGTCAAAAATAGGTTAAGTAGATTGGGGTCAATAGAAGTCTTAATTAATGTCTGATTTAGATGCAGAATAGTATAAACAGTATATCTTTAGTCACAGACTAAGTTCCTGGTGCCATTGCCACAAGACCATGATTGCAAGGAAAAGCTCAGCCCTTTGAGTAGAGGAATGTCCTGAAAATACAAAACTTCCCCAGTTTTTCCCATTATTATCTTAGTAATATTACTAAAACTCAGTACTTTAAAACAAAGCTATTGTTATTTAACCATGTTATTCTATTTAACTCTCAAAACAGGCCACTGAGATAAGTGCTTTTTTTAAAATCACAGTGTTAGAGAAGAAAGGGGCAAAATGAAACTTTTGTACTCTGTGGCAGTTTCAAGATTCTAATATGAAATTTCCAGACACATTATCCTTCAATTTCTTTTTTAAACTGTAGCAGAAAAACTCAGAGTGCAGAAAATGCAGGTAAAATAGGAATATTCTGCTCAGGGAACTCATAATGTTTTGTACAACAGTCTTTGTGGAGCTGACGTTCAGAGACTCTGGCTTCAAAAACTGGTTGCCACAGGCAGGTAATGTGGAATTCATGTGTAAAGGGCACCGGAACAAAACCATCAGCTACACTGAAAAGGATAAATATAGTCCATGCCATAAGATAGACTTGTACTGAATCCAGACTTTGACTAGGACATCCTCACTCACAATGAAAGGCTTTTCTTTCTGGCACATGCTCTGTGGTAACATGAGGCCCTTTTTCAAAAGTCAAAGCTTAATCACATTGTGAAATGTTCCCGTGATCCATCATTATGGCAGCATTAGGAAAAACCCTCCAGACGCATAGAAGGCTCCAAAGATACCATCTGTGCTACATGGAGAAGACAACCATATGATGCCTATTTTCTCTACATTTCTACTAAAACTGAAGGTCCGGAATTGTGTGCATTGTTTCCATGAGTTATGATGTGCCACAAAAAGTGCCTGCAGCTAGCATATAGAAATATATACACATTTATATGTGTGTATTTGAATAAGTAAACTCCATCCAACATTGTAGGAAATATCTGAGTTAGTCTGGGACTTTACTGTAACCCCTAGGATTCTTAATCTTGCCACAAGAGGGATAAAATGAATGACAAGAAAACTAGCATATATAATTTCTTAGCAGGTTGCTTTCTAGTTGAGTTTGCAATGTCTGAATGCTACAGGCCAGTGAGGAAAAAGGCAGAGAACTTCTCATGACAAAGTAGAAAGTCATAACTATGAAGAAGCACAGTATTTCCATCAGTATATTATGCACAACAAAGAACCAGGTATGCCCTGGCCATGGGTGATACAGTGAATCCCACTAAAAATTACACACATTTCATTTAACTACCCACTTTCAGAGAGGCAAATGAAGGCTCAAAGGAATGGTGATGTTCCCGGGATAGATGTCAAATGTAGACAGGGTCACTTTGTGCTGTGGAGAAAGCCAGTATTCACCTAGTGAAAAGCTGGCCCATGATGTACTGCACGGTATTAAACGCCAGATAGTTGAACAGCTAGATAGTCATGTACATGGTTGTTTTACCTTGAATGGTTATTGCCGCAGATACATGGAACACTTCTTTCTAATGACTCCGGGATAACCCTTAAGGTGCAAGTTACATTCACAGATAAGCTGGTGTTATCTTCACACTAAGCAAGTAGAAAGAGATCCAATGCATGCAACAATCCTAGGAACCATGAAAAGGATCATGGTGTGAACATCACACAGGAACTCTGAGTTCTTCATGGCCATGGGTAGAGGAATGGAAATTTTGAACATGAAAATATTGAGCTATAAATGTACAATTTCTCTTTACTGATTTGAAAAAAATACATACAATTCTTTCCTTCAGAGCATTTTGTTAGGTGAGGAACAGCAGATCTTCCTGTACCAATAGTCTGTCTTAAGAACATTGTCCCAGTGATTCTGCAAGGAACACTCTCAGTATAGAAACTAGAATACGGAAGCTTATGGATTTGAAAGGCTGCTTAACGGTCTTCATGTCAGAACTTACAACCCTCTAAAACACAGTTTTCCACATTCCCTCTAAGCTAATGAGAACTGATTTGCCTCTGTCATGAAGCAAAATGATCTGCAAAATGTCATTGTTTTCCAATTTGAAAACACTGTGCAAAAAAAAGACTCATTATAATCACTTTTTTCATCTTTAACATTTTTATTTATTTTTAAACATTCTTATTGTTGTTCATATACACTTTTCTGCTGTTTCCCCACACAACTCCCCACCACCTGAGCCCTCTGCAACTCCTTCTTCTGTTTCCAACCCCCATGGTTGTTGTCCATGTATACTTTGTAGTTGTTCCTGTAAACCTTTAACCATTTTCCCCCATTATCTCCTCCCTTCTTCCCTCTGGTCACTGTTAGTCTGTTCACAATTTCAATGTCTTTCATTATATCTTACTTCCTTTTTGTTTTGTCAATTAGTTTCCTGTTGAAGATGAGTTCATATGATATTTTTTCTTTCATTTCTTGTCATAATTCACTTGGCATACTGCTCTCTAGTTCCATCCATGCTCTTGTGAAGAGTAGGAGCTCCTTCTTTCTTTCTGCTACATAGAATGCCATTGTGCACTGTACCGTAGTTTTCTGATCTATTAATTTCCTGATGGGCACTTAGGTTGCTCTCAGCCCTTGGCTATTGTAAATTTTGTTGCTATGAACATTGGGCTATTGGGCTATTTTGTTGCTATGAACATTGCTATGAACATAGGTTCATTTGGATTGGTGTTAAGGATGTTGATTGTTTTTCCTTTTGCAGGAAATCAAGGTTTCATACCCTCCTTATGAACATTTTAGATTTAGCAAGGGGGTAATTGGACAATTTAGTTGGTAACATAGCCCATTACAGGGAAAAAATTTGAGCCAATAACTCAGGAATAGACAAGCCATTATGTAGCCAGTGAACATCTGATATATCGTTATAGTGTCAGTGAAACAAGGGGCTATGAAGTAGCATTGAGAGAGTACGAACAACCTGACACCAGGGAGGTTTAAAACTAAAAGAATAATTATGCCTGCCTTTTGGGTCAAGTCCCCATTAGGGGGTGTGTAAGAGGCCACCACACATTGATGTTTCCCTCCCTCTTTTTGTTTCTTGCTTCTCCTCTAGAAACAAAGAAATAAATCCTTAAATAAAAAAACAACTAAGACCAGGTGCACATTTTGGCTAAATGGTGAGGTAGGTAGAAACCCTTCACTTCCATGCAAAACCCAAAGTGGGATAACAACCAATGTAATATCAATAAACAACCAAAGTGCCAGAAAATAAATTTCAGGAAAATTCAACAACCACGGAATTAAAGAAAGTGTCAGCCAGGCCAACAAGACCTGTGAATGGATGGAAGGAGAGAATATGAGGTGAGGCTTTGGACTGCATGGGCATGGCTGGCTGAGAGAAACTGTGATGAGGTGACAGACTATGTGTAAGGGGCTGACTAATAGAAAACTGAGACAGCTGACTGTTTAGCACGTGGGGATTGCCATGGTGGTAGAAACTCCCAAGTACAGAGCAGGGTTCATTGGATAATAAGCCAAAGCCAAGCATGCGAGCTGCATTGTTCCCTCTCAGGTCCCACCCCAACAGGGAGTAGGGGCAGCGACATGCAGCCTCAGTGGAGGGTAGTCACAGGAAGGCATTGGCTGCAACACCAGGGCAGGCAGTGTGGAGGCTGGTGGACTGGGTGAACCAGTGGCTGGTGATCTGGTGGTCCCACCATCGCTTGTGGATAAACTGGGAGAAACACCAGAGGAACAAGACAGTCCAAGAAACCAGGGGTTCCAATGTGGGGAAACAAAGGTGCAAAACCTGTGACTGAAAAAACCTGTGGGTGTGGTGTTGCCAGGAAATACACCCAGATTCATAGGAGAGTCCACTGAAGAGACTGACAAGGTCCTAAAAAGTACAAAAAAAAAACCCTAGGAAAGAATCAGCACCAGAAGGGCCCAATTTTCTTGTGGATAGCAGAGGAAGTGACTGAAAGCACCCAAGATTCAGGCAAGGTAATTTGGTCTCTCTCGGACCCCTCCCCATCATACCACCTCACTATGCAATGGTGGGGTATCCCCCCCTGGCAAATACCTAAGGCTCAACCTCTTATTATGTAGTAGGTGCATGGAGGCAAATTACACACACACACACACACACACACACACCAAATGAAAGAGCAGATCAAAGCTCCAGGAAAAGTACAACTAAGGAATGAAGATAGCCAATCTATCAGATGCACAATTCAAAACCCTGGTAATCAGAATGCTTACACAAATGATTGAGTATGCTCACAAAATAAAAGAAATGTGGGCTATGCCAAGTGAAATAAAGGAAAATTTACAGGGAACCAACAGTGACAGGAAGGAAACCTAGACTCAAATCAATGATTTGGAACAAGAGGAAAAAATTAACATTCAACCTGAACAGAATGAAAAATAATAATTCAAACAAATGAAAAGAGCCTTTGGAACCTCCAGGAATATTTTAAACATTTCAACATCTGAATCATAGGGGTACCAGAAGGAGAAGAGGAAGAGCAAGACATTGAACAGTTATCTGAAAACATAATGGAGGACTCTACTCATCTGGTAAAGGAAATATACTTCCAGAAAGTCTAGGAAGCTCAGAGTCCCAGGGAAGGTAGACCCAAGGAAGCACACACAACGGCACATCATAATTACATGAACCAAGATAAAAAATAAGGAGAGAATGTTAAAAGCAGCAAGAGAAAAGGAGATAGTTACCTATGAAGGAGTTCCCATCAAACTATCAGCTGACTTCTCAAAAGAAACCAAATGGACCCAAAAGGGCTGGAAAGAAGTATTCAATCAAAGACATGAAAGTGAAGGACCTTTAAGCTAGATCACTCTATCCAGCATAGCTATCGCTGAGAAAGGAAGAGCAAATGAAGCATTTCCCAGACAAGGTCTAGTAAAAGTAGTCCATCATCACCAACTTTATTATATGAATGCTAAAGGGACTTATTGTAGAAAAAATAGATAAAAAATATCCACACTAAAATGATAAACTCACAACTAGCAACAACCAAAGATAAAAACAACAACAACAACAACAAACTAAGGAAACAGCTGGAACAGGAATGGATTCACAGAAATGGAGATCATATTGTGGGTTATCAGTAGAGGGTTGAAGGGGGCATAATGGGGATAAAAGTACTGGGAATAAGAAGCATAAATGGTAGGTACAAATTAGAAAGGGAGGGGCTAAGAATAGTAAAGGAAAAGGGAAAGCCAAAGAACTTATATGTATGACCCATGGACTTGAACTATCACATTCTAGCAAATGTGAAAATGATTAGTTATGACAGAAATGAAAATTATAGTACAGTCTGAAGCCACTATTAGAAGGCCTATGTCAGAATGCAAAAAGCAAAACAGTAAAAACCCTTTAAGTCTAAAATTTCATATACTGCCAGTGGAAGTGTAAACTGGTACACTCCTTTGGAAATCCATTTACATTATCCACTAAAGCTAAACATACTGCATGACCCAGCAGTTCCATTGCCAGGCATGCACCCAATGGAATGTGCATATATTCGTGAAAAGATACATATGTATGCAAATGCTCATAGCTGCAAGGTTTATGTAAATACAAAGTGGAAACAACACTAATGTTTATCAAAACCAGGGTAGATAAAAACATTGGGGTATAGTCATACAGTTCACTACTATAAACTAATGAAATATATGAACAATTGCTATATCCAACACTATGAACAAAAGAAGTCAGACACAGACAAATAATTGTGCATGGCACTATTCACATTAATTTAAAAATACATACAGAACAAATCCATGCTTCTAATAATTTATCAGCTTGATTCATTAATTTCTGTTTCTTATGTTAATATTAATTTAGCTTCATTTTTATGAAAATATACTTGATTTATCTTTTGTATTAGCTCATATAAAATGATATATTATTTTAAATATATATAACTTTAGGAACACACAGTTAATCATTTTGGTTTGGTTTTTATTTTATGCATTCTAAAATCATGTTTTAATATCTAAGTTTACCTCATTTATGTGAGTCATGATTATATATGTTTAGTATAATAAGTTAAGAAGTTACATTTGAGGATAATCACTTAGGGTTTGAAGAGGACTTTTGTATCACTCTATTATTCTATTTTTGGATCAAAGTGGCAGTAAACGTGTATTAATCTGTACCCTTAATATTACATACCTTTTGGAACATATACTATATGTTCAATGAAAAAGTTTATTTAACAATTTATATGAAGAAAGGGTGTTCTAATGAAAATTTGAGGATTTAAGTACCCCCTCCACATATGGCTGTGTGATAGGTATAACATTACATTTCTAAATAAAAATATTTACCAACCCATAGTGCAAGCAAAAACAGAAATAAATAAATAAAGCTACATTTAAAATTAAAATATGGAAGAGGAAGCATCAAAATTATTAGAAGAAATAAAAGAGAATATATTTATGGCATTGGGGTAAAACATATTCTTCAAGAAGGAGGTAAAAAACTCCCTAATCAAACAGAAAATGGTAGTACAATCGGACTTCATGAAAATACAGTTCTTTATAGCCACAAAATCCACAATGGATTTTGACTTCAGGTGGCAGACACATGATGCAATATGGACAGATCATGTATCATAGAAATGTATAATTGAAACCTATATAATCTTATTAAGCAATGTCACCACAATAAATTTAATAAACACCTACAAAAATTGTAAGCAAAGCTAAAGGAAATAGGGTCAATTAGAAAAATATATTTACACTGTACATAATAATGTTTAGATTTTGGGTTGGGAATGTAAATTTGAAGAACAAATTTTAATATTTATTGAAATAGAAAATGACTCAGCAAAAAGAATATGTACATAAGATTCTGTATATATATCCTAAATGTTATTTAAAGGTGAATTAAATATAATTAAATATAACATTGTTAAACAATACATGTAGTATATTGAATATATAACACTGTATACTGTATATCTAACATTATACTATATATTTAATATGGCATATTAAATATATTAAATATAACTTAGTAGTGCAAATATCAGACAATTGGAAAAGTTAATGATTACATAGGGCAAGATATTAAAACATGTTTTGAATGCAGCATGACCTGTCCATAGTGATCATATTTATATAAATTTAAAACTCACATACACTCAAAATGCTAATATCTTAAAGCAATGTTAGGCATCATTCCTGGAAATACTGTGTGTGTATGTGTGTAAAATTTTAAAAATGGGTTGGATTCCAGATAGAGGTTGCTTCTGACCAGCGCTGGGATATGAAATATGGGAAAGTGTGGCAGACCATTCTGCATGGCGTGGGAGCAGCTCCCACTCGGAGATGCACAGGACCCATACCCACAGATAGGTTCTTTCATGGGTAATCAGATTTGCAATATACTTGGGCTGTTTTTGAAATTTGCTCTTTGCCTAAAACCCCCTCACCCTGCAAGTACCTGCAGGCCCAGTGTAACTGCCTGCCTATTCACTTGCTAATGTCCTTCTTCTGTGATGTACTGAGGAGCATTGGCTCCTTTGTTGTAACCAGGATAGGAAGAACCATCTTGGAATGTAAGGGGATGATTATTAGAATAAAGCTCTGTGATGGCTGAGGCTGCTGCTTTCCCTCCTCTTGAGCAAAAGGCCTGTCAGTTATCCTTATTCCTCCACCAGACTCGGTAGTCTGTGTGCATGTTTTAATTCATCCATAATGACGCGGACACTGCTGGCCGGTGTCCGATTCAGGAAAGGAGTGGAGGAAAAGAATGACACAGTTTATGACTCTAAATAGGGATTTACTTTATCTGTAAAATATATTTTTCCTTTAAAAATATGAAGCAAATATTAAAGAATTTGAAATGTTTAGAGTTCTTGGTGGAGAATTTTATATTTGACAATTTAATTTTTTAATGTTTAGTGAAATTGTATGGAAGGTTTTTTCCTGGTGACATAAATAGACAAATTTATGCAGTTGTGAGTGTTAGTAAAGTACTTTGGAGAAATTGTATGAAAGATCAACTCCAGACCCTGAATAAGGAACTTTCACATGCCATGTTGTAACCGAAGTACAAAGCCCTAGATAGACACCACTGAAGATTTGGGTATATTGTTCACCTATCTTGTATTAGCATTTGAATTGGGAGAAGGGAGAAACAGGGAAAGGAAACTCTGTGATATTTATGTATTTATTATTTCAAAAAGTATTTATTGAGAAAGTGCTAAGTATTTATTATACTCTATCCCAGCTTCTATCTGTTCACATGTAAAAGTTTCATTCCACCTCAACTAAAAGTGTTGAGTCTCCTCATAAGAAGTGCAAATTGCTATGCAGCACAGAGGAAAACATCCATTTGCAGGAAGAGCTCTCATTCCAGAGAGTTCTTGAAAAATGAGGTATATGGTAGGAGCTGAAGGAAACTGCAGAGCCCTAAACGTAAAGAAACAGAAGCATAAAAGCTTAGGGACATTTGAGTCTTTAAAATTACCTTGTCTTGTTGGAGCAAAGGCTGTCCTGTGAGAACCAGAAGAGCGGAGGTTGGAAATCAGCCTGAGGCATTGCAGCCAAGAGCTCTTTAAACTCTCATTTGTTTGGGTGATAAGAACCATCTAAGCATTTCCACATAGGGGATAATGAAACAAATTACTGTTTGAGAAACAGCATCTATTCAGCTGGGTAAGGGAAGTTCTCAAAGGAACAGAGACCAGAGAGAGAAAGACAAATTAGACTGCTAAAGAAAAACAGAGACTAATAAGTTAGAGGCAGTGTAGATGAAAAGCAGGGGAGAATTTAGAATGAAAAGGGTGTATGTAGTATGGAGAGATTCAATAGCTATTTGTGTACGAGAAGGCAGGGAGTGGAGAGAAGTGACAATGACTGAATTTTCACAGCTTAGAATAAGCACTTGTGAGTCAGCCTGTGATGTGCAGTTGGCAGGTGAAAATAGCAAAACCAATTATGGGTCATCTTCTACCCATACATTTCAGAAATACTATAATGAAGTCAGTTTCCTTTTTACTTGGGAATCCCATTAGCACTAACAATTGTCAAAGTCAGTATTCACTGAGCCAGAAGTTATTGTCCTAAAGCAGTCATTACTGATACACTTCTGAGGAAGAATCTGTTTTCCTTTGACAGCATACTATGAAATAAAAATTTCCATGCAGAAATAGAGAAATATTCCCACAGGAAGACACTGAGAAAGAATACTGATTGTTTTACTGAATTGTCTGGTTCAAATGCTCTGTTAATACATGTAGACCAGCTCAAACACACACAGTCACTTTCTCTACACTTAGTGTGTCATCATAGGAAAATAGCCCATGGTCATTCCAGTAGCAATCATTTCAACAACAAAGTTCGCTTGGTTTGCTTGTTTTCCTTTGTTTTTGCTGTTTTTTTTTTTTTAATGAAAAAGGGAAACCTAATTACTTTGTCAATCGGAAGCATGATTTTAAATATTTTAACTTAGGAAAGTCAGAATAGGAAGTAGAGGCTGGATAATTAATTTGGGGAAGTCGGAAGATCTCACTGAGTATTTGCCAGTCATTTGCTTGTGTCTAGAAACTGATTACTTCTGGAGAGGGAAGATGGTGGGGATATAGGTGGGAGCTGAGCCTACTTGCTTGGCACCCAGCTGGGACACTTAGCCAATCTTATGACAAGCAAAGTGAACAGCCAACAGAATCTCAGCTGATGTGTAGTTTGCAAACCAGAGTGTGCAGAGGACACTTTCAAAACAGTTGATAAGGACGTTTTGTAGACCCATGGGGAAGGTCCTCAGGCCTGGCTCCAGAGACCAAGGCTGCCACAGGGACAATATTGGAGGAGAGCTGGGTCAGTGATAGTAGCCTAGCTGCTCCCTCCCCTCCCAGAGCAGAAATGTTCCAGACCCACACCAGGAGAGACCTGAACACATAAATTTACTGGGGGTAAAAGAAGGCAGCAAGCCATACACAGCTGGTGGGGAACCGCAGCTGAGACAGTGTTGGATGACTGTGGCAGTGGCTGCAGGCTGGGACAGCCCTAGAGAAAATTAGTGAGGCGAGTGAAACCTGGAGCTAGGAGAGGAGATGGGCCATGACTGGCTGTGACCCAGATAGACTCTGGACTGGTCAGAGAGCTAGTCTGTGTGGAAAGCCCTGTGGCTGTGAGGAATAGCAGGACTCAACCAAGGACCTTGCATGCACAGTGACCTCGAATGCACAGGGTCCTGGTGGGCTCAGTGGCTGGGCCTGTTTAGAGGGATGAGTGGGGGCAGGATTCGCTATTCAGTGCCACTTATGGACTGATGAAAGGGGTGCAAAACCAGGTGGCTTATCTGCGCCAGACTAGCACAA
The DNA here is from genome assembly GCA_004027475.1 of Anoura caudifer. Lineage (NCBI taxonomy): Eukaryota > Metazoa > Chordata > Mammalia > Chiroptera > Phyllostomidae > Anoura > Anoura caudifer. Next base: position 30,445 of record PVKU01009390.1, read on the forward strand.
GTGCCCAGAGTGGACAGTGCGGGCCACATAGGGCTCTGAGGGCATGAGCTGGAAACTGGGTACTTGTGATTACTGTAGCCCAGACTGAGCCCCCTTCCTTGTGGAACCACAGAAAAGGAAAACATGGAGTCCAACCCCTCTCTGCCTGCAAGAACCTAGAAGACCTCTAAAACCAGCTGGGCAGGCTTAACAATCAGCAAGATGCTCCCCAGCCCCACCCTGCAAGAGTAAGACAATAAGACCTGGAGCTGAGAGAAAACCAGAGACAGATCCAGAAAGAAGTCAGAAAGTGATCACCAACAGCTGAGACAAATTTTCACTTTGCTCTTCATCAGAACTTGCATGTTTTATTGTTTTAAATTTCTTTCCTTCTTTTCATTTATTTAGGTCTTTTTAGTTTGTTTTTATCATTTATTTTTATTCTCCCTTTCATATTGCATTTTAATTTTTCTTCTTTCACTTCACTTGTGTTCCAAATAATGCACTACTCTTGGTTTTTTACTTTTAATTCTTTTTATTCAGGTTATATATTTTTCATCACATTATTGTTATTCCAAATGCCATGCAGCACACTTCGCTGGTCTTAATCCATTTAGCCAACTTCCTGAGCTTTAGTACTGTTGTGAGCTTTATATTCTCTCACACTATGACACGTTTCTACCCCTGACTCTCACTATTTCTCTTCCATCTAACCTCACATAAGTGCTCTTTTTTCTTAAATCATCTCACATTTTTTCCCCCTCTCATAAGACTTATTTCTTTTCTAGCTTTTATAAACAGTGGCTAGTTTGGTGAAATAGCAGTAATTGCTCTACTTCTCCAAAGGGAATGCTATTTGTTCACTATTTGTTTGTACTTGAAATCCCATAGAATTTTCTGCACCTGTCTTACTCCCTTGCAAAGAGTAGGGTCTCCTTTTTTCTGTCTGTTGCATAGTGTTCCATTGTGTAAATGTATGACAATTTTATGATCCACTCATTTACTGATGGGTATTTAGGTTGTTTCCAGCACTTTGCTATTGTAAATTGTGCTGCTATGAACACTGGGGTGCCTAGGTTCTTTTGGATTGGTGTTTCCAGGTATTTGGGATACACTCCAGCAGTGGAATTGCCTGGTCAAAAGGCAGTTCCATTCTTATTTTTCTGATAAAATTTGATACTGCTTTCCACAGTGGCTGCACCAGTATGCATTCCCACCATCAGTGCACTATGGTTCACTTTTTTCCACATCTTCTCCAACATTTGTTTGTTTATGATGGCCATTCTGACCAGAGTGAATTGGTATCTCATTGTGTTTTTATTTTGCATCTGTCTGATGCCAGTAATGCTGAGCATCTTTTCATTTGTCTCTGGGCCCTGTATATGTTCTCCTTGGAGAAGTGTCTCTTCAAGTCTTTTGCGGATTTTTTAATTGGGTTGTTTGTCTTCCTGGAGTAGACTTGTGTGAGTTCTTTATGTATTTATTTTGGAGACCAAACATTTTTCCATGGTACCTTTGGCAAATATGTTTTCCCATATAGTTGGTTTTCTTTTCACTTTAATGTCATTTTCTTTAGCCATGCAGAAACTTTTTAATTTGATGAGATGCCATTTGTTTATTCTTTCCTTTATGTCCCTTGCTTGAGGGGATATATCACTGAAGATGTTGTTCCATGGAATGTCTGAGATTTTCCTGCTGATGTTTTCCTCTAGGACTTTTATGGTGTCATGACTTCTAATTAAGGCTTTGAATTTATTTTTGTGTATGGTGTAAGTTGGTGATCGAGTTTCATTTTTGGCATGGAGCTGTCCAGATCTCCCAACACCATTTGTTGAAGAGGCTATTTCTACTCCTTTTTGTGCTTCTTCCCACTTTGTCAAATATTAGTTAACTGTAGAGACTTGGGTTTATTTCTGTGTTCTCTGTTCTGTTCCACTGGTCTAAATGTCTCTTCTTATGCCAGTACCAGGCTGTTTTGATTACAGTGGTCTTTTAGTAGTTTGATATCAGGTATTTTGAACCCTTGTACTCTTTTCTTCTTTTTTACAATTGCTCCAGCTAATTGGAGTCATTTATGGTTCCATATAAATTTCTAAAACATTTGCTCTATGTCTTTGAAATATGTCATTGGTACTTTAAGAGGAATTACGTTGAATCTATAAATAACTTTGTGTAGTATGGACATTTTGATGCTCTTAATTCTTCCAATCCATGAGCATGGTATGTGCTTCCAATTGTTTGTGTCTTCCTTGATTTCTTTCTTCAACATTGTGTAGTTTTCTGAGTAGAAGTCTTTTACCTCCTTTGTTAGATTTCTTCCTTCGTACTTTATTTTTCTTGTTGCTATATCAAATGGGATTTTTTTCCTTATTTCTGCTTCTGATATTTCATTGTTGGTGTACAAAAATGCCTTTGATTTCTGAATATTGAGTTTATATTCTGCTGTTTTGCCAAATTCATTTATTAGGTAGAGTATTTTTTTTTGGTGGAGTTTATCAAATTTTCCTTGTACACTATCATGTCATTTGCAAACAATGACAGTTTTAGTTCATCCTTTCCAATTTGGATGCCATTTCTTTCTTTTTCTTGTCTGATTGCTGTGGCTAGGACTTTCAATACTATGTTGAGGAGGACTGGTGAAATCAGGAATCATTTTCTTGTTCCTGATCTTAGTGGGAAAGCTCTTAAATTTTTGCCCATTGTGTATGATGTTGGCTGTAGGTCTGTCATATATCGCCTTCATTATGTTGAGGAATTCTCCCTCTATTCCCAATTTGCTATTTTTTTTTAAATTGTAAATGGGTGCTGTACCTTATCAAATGCTTTTTCCACATCTATTGATATGATCACGTGATTTTTGTCTTTCATTTTATGTAATGTATTACTTTTATTGATTTGTGAGAATTGTAGAAAGCTTGCATACCTGGTATGAATCCCATTTGGTCATGTTGTATGATCTATTGAACATATGGCTGGATGAGGTTTGCCAATATTTTCTTGAGTACTTTTGCATCTGTGTTCATCAGTGATATTGTTCTGAAGTTTTCTTTCTTTGTTATTACTTTATTGGCTTTTGGGATTAGGATGATTCTGGCTTCATAAAAGAGTTTGGAAATCTTCCATCTTCTTGAATTTTTTTGTATAATCCATGGGGGATGGAGGCTAGCTCTCCCATAAATGCTTTGCAAAATTCTCCTGTGAAACTGTCTAGTCCAGGGCTTTTGTGTGTTGGAAGCTTTTTCTTTACTGCTGCAATTTCATCTGCTGTTATTGGCCTGTTCAGGCTTTCTGTTTCTTCATCATTCAGTTTTGGAACATTATATTTTTTCTGGAAATTTGTCCATTTCACCTAGGTTTTCAAATTTCCGGCCATATAGTTCTTGATTGTAATTTTTTACATTTTTTTTTTGTATTTTTATGGTATCAGTTGTAATCTTGCCTCCTTCATTTCTGATTGTGTTTATTTGCATCCTCTTTTTTTTCTTGATGAGTCTGCTTAAAAGCTTGTTAATTAAGCTGGATTAAAAACCAGTTCCTGGATTTATTTATTTATTTATTTATTTATTTATTTATTTATTTATACGAGTTTTTTCTTATTCATGTTTAGACAGAGGGGAAGGGAGGGAGAGAAACATCAGTGTGTGGTTGCCTCTCATGTGCCCCCTACTGGGGACCTGGCCCACAACCCAGGCATGTTCCCTGACTGGGAATTGAACTGTTTGGTTCACAGGCTGGCACTCAATCCACTGAGCCACACCAGCCAGGGCAGCTCCTGATTTTATTGATCCATAGAATTCTGCCTTTACTCTCATGTCATTTAACCCTTCTCTGATCTTGGTTATTTCATTCCTCCTACTGCCTCTGGGCTGTGTTTGGTTTGTTCCTTGAGTTCTTGTAGATATAGGGTTCCATTTTTTATTTGAAATGTTTCTATCTATTTTATGTAGGCCTGTATAACTATGAACTTCCCTCTCAAGAGTGCCTTCACTGTGTCCCATGAGTTTTGGATTGTTGTGAGTTCATTTTCATTTGTTTCCAGAAACTTTTTGATTTCTTCCCTAATCTCATTTTTGACCTAATCATTGTTTAATAGCACGCTAGTCAATCTGCATGAGTTTGGGTGTTTTGGGTTTTTTCCTTGAGGTTGGTTTCTAGTTTCAGTCCCTTGTGGTTGGAGTAAGTGCTTCATATGATTTCAATTTTCTTGAGTTTGTTGTGTCTTGTTTTGCATCTATCATGTGGTCTATGTTTGAAAATGGTCCATATGCATTTGCAAAGAATGTGAATTTTGCTTCTTTGGGATGAAAGGCTCTCTCTATATATTAGTTAAGTCCATTTGATCTAGACCATTTTTCAATTCCACAATATCTCTACTAATATTTTGCTTGGAAGACCTATTTTTGATATGGGGTGCTGAAATGCCCTACTATATCTGTCATTTTTTTCATACCTGTGTGTCTCTCTATATATCTCTCTCACTGTTTTTCTTCCATTTCTTAAAGCATTGCCTTTAGGATCTCTTGCAGAGCTCTTAGGTGGAGGTGTATTCTTTCAGATTTCTTTTGTCTAATAAACTGCTAATTTGGCCTTCCATTTTAATTGAGAACCTTGCTGGATAAAGTAGTTTTCATTAGAGGCCTCTGGTTTTCATTACTTGGAATATTTCTTGCCATTCTCTTCTGGGTTGGAACATTTACATTGAGAAGTCAGCTGCTTGTCTTATCCAGGCTCCCTTGTATGTAACTTCCTGTTTCTCCCTTGCTGCACTGAAGATTCTCTGTTTGTCTTGGAATTTTGCCATTTTAATAAAGATGTGTCTTGAAGCGGGCCTCTTTGTGTTTCTCTTCATTAGGACTGTCTGTGTTTCCTAGATTTGTTTGACTTTGTCATAAAACTAGGGAAGTTTTCCATCATTACTTTTTCAAATAGGTTTTCTATCCCTTGCTCTTCTTCTCCTTCTGGAATCCCTATTATATGGATATCATTGTGTTTCATATTGTTCTGCATTTCTCTTAATCCCTCTTCATTCTTTCTAAGCCTCTTTTCCTTTCCTTGCTCTTTCTGGGTGTTTTTTTCTACTTTGTCCTCCAACTTGCTGATACGATCTTCTACTTCATCGATTCTGCTTTTGATTCCTTCTACTGTGTTCTTCAGTTCAGAAAATGTACTCTTCATTTCCTCTTGGCCCTTGTTGATTGTTTCTATTTCCTTATTCATGTTGATATAGTTTGCAGTGAGTTCATCGTAGCTTCCCTGTAGTTTCTGGTAGCTCATTGAGAGCTCTTGGAGCCTCCTGACAACCATTGCTTTGAACTCAAAAGCTGATAATTGAGTTGCCTCCATTTCATTTGGTGTTCTTTCTGGGGCTTCCTCCTTTCCTTTCATTTGGGGATTGTTTCTTTGTCTTCCCATTGTTTGTGAGACTCTTCCTCTCAGCCTCATGTTCTTAAATTGATCTGTTCTCCCTCCCTGGGTTTACAGCATGAAATTCTGTAGTAGAATACCTATGAGATTCAGCGGTGCAGTCTCCTTCGGGTATCCTGGTGTTCACAGTCTCCACTGTTTCAGTTGTTGGGATGCTCCATTTTTGGGTCCAACTCTGTTTTTTTCACAGTTCCAGTTTTTTTTTTTTTTTTTGTCTCACCTAGTATCACAGGTGTGAGCTCTGGGTATTCACAATGCCCCCTCCTCTGGTTGCTCGGCCACCCTGGGTCCCAGGGCTGCCCCTGGTAGTAGGGCCCCTTCTAGTCACAGAGCCACCTGTCATCGCTCAGCCACCCCCAGTCCCAGACCACCCCTGGTTGCAGGGCCTCCTCTGGTGGCAGGGCCACATCCAGTCCTATTTTATTTGTCAATTTTTGTTGTCTGGAGTTTCCTCCTACCACTCCCCCCACAACCCCAGCAAACCCCCCCTCCCCACACTGCTTCCACCGTCCACCTTGTTTTTTTCATGTGCTGTTTACATTAGTTGCTGAAAACCATTCTCCCATTTTAACTGTTTCTTAATCATGTTCTTATCTTTCTTAAATTTTGATGGACTTATGTATTATTATTCTTTCTCTACGGCTTAGGAATAAATGTAATTAGCATCACAGTTCACTTTTGTTTACAGGCATACATATTTTCACAGAAAAATTATACTATAAATGGCGACAGGTGCTTACTTTCCATCATCTTTTATATTGATCAAGTACTGTTTTCTAAATTTGTGCCCCAAATTCTTCCCATCACCTGAGCCATCCTAACCTCCTCTCCCTATTTCCATCACCCCTAAAAGTGAGGATATAATTAACAAAATCTGCCATTTAATATTTCATCCCTCACCAGCAGAGGGTTCAAGGTTGAATGTGAAATTCTCTGCCTCAGCAGTGCTTCATATCTTCCAATGGTGTAGAAGTTAATCTCAGAGAGATTAAAAAATTCCCAGATGATAGGAAATGGAGTATTCTCCTCAGGGTGCTCTCATCAGTCTATGCCCACCTAACTGTATTGAGCTCACTTCATAAATTTTGGCCATAAGTTCTCTATATGGCACAGGTCAGTGATGGTAAATTTGAAGGAGGATCATAGCAGGGATAGGCCGAATGCTTTAGTGGGAAAGATAAGAAGAGGACACACCTTCAGAATGGCTCATACCAAGCACAGGGTCATGTGAGGCCCTTCTTATACACTCTATATATGCTGTGTCAAAATCCACCTTCTGTAGACATATGACGAATTTATTATGGATACAAAATCAATTAAATTTGTACATAGTCTTGTGACCCATGTTTCAGCTCAGCATTTGGAAATGCATCCAGATACACAGAAGGCTATGAGGGTACCATCTGTGATGTATATAACAAAGACTTCAGTGATATCTAAGGTGATTTACACTTTGACTAAAACTAAAGTCCATGATTGTGTGCACTTGTTTCACTGAGTTATGCCAAATGAATCACAACATGCCTGGAGGTAGCAGGTGTATCATATGCATTCTTGTGAGAGGAAATAACCAAAATTTATCCCAAATATTTGGGTGGGCCTAGAACTTCATTGCCACTTTCAGACATCCATAATTTGGCCACACATATAGGACAAGAAACCGGACCAAATGGATGACATCTGAGAATACATGGCAGGTTGCATTCAATGCACATTTCTAAACTCAGAATGTCAACAGGATGTGAAGAAATAGACTAGTGGCTTTCCAGGTGCGAGTGGGAATACATGGACCCATGCAGTGACAGCATGTCCAAATGTATCTTCTGGAGAACCAGAGAAGTAAGCTCTCATAGCTGTGGTTATGCTAGATTAATTTACTAATATCTCCTTTACATATAAGCCAATTAAAGCCCATGACATGAGGGGATATTCCCAACACACAATCTAGAGGTGAGCAGATTTAGTTTTTGTTGAGAAGGTGCTCAGTGTTAACATAGCAAAAAGATATATTGCAATAGGATATGTTGAAAGGTATTGAATTCCATATAGGTGATTAGATAGCTAGTCATGTAAATATTTTCACATGGTAACTCAGTACTATAGACAATATGGGGCACCTCTGGTGGACTCTGGATGTGAGAACCTTTCTTAAGGACAAACAATTGTCATTTTCAAACTCCATGAACCTGCACGGGATCTACTGTAAGCAATATGACCATGAACCACCAAAGAATTAACATCTTGAGCTCACCCCAAAACTGACAGGCTTTCAGAACATATGTGGAAGGAGAGAGATGACACAAGGCTAAAAAGATCGGTTTTTGTAATCTCTCCTCTTGCATTTCTGATTGTGTTTATTTGGGTCCTCTCTCTTTTTTTTCCTGAGAAAGATTGGGTTTTAAAGGTATGATTTCAGATTAGTGGCTGTGAAATTATTATCCAATTATGATTGTCAAACCATTTTGTAGATGTATTATAGTTTGTGATAAAAGCCTTATGCCAAAAGTCAGCAACAAAACCAGTTTTCTAAGCTATTCTTTTTGCCTTGCTTTGTCTACAGTCCTGGAAATTGCCTAGCAACACAATTGTTAACAGCATCAGAATTCATGTTTCTCATGAGAAATCTACTTGTTTTGTTATTCAGAACTTAGAGAGGGCATGTATTTATTGGGGCTTATAGTGCTATCAGAAAACCTGTGTGGCTTCAGGCTTGTCAACAATTACTAAAGAAACACCGCATGGAAATTACCGCATGGAAATGAAAGTTTTGTGGAAAAAATGTTCATGTTGTGGCTACACCTACTGGCTTTGGGCTTCCTTTAATACAAGATGAGTATTCCAGTATCCTAAAGCTTTTTTCATATGGACTCTAGGTCCATATGAAATCTTGAGTTTTGATAACTTTACAACACGTCCACTAGAGCCTGAAAAATCTTATTGAAAGATAATATTTGTATTGTTAAAGTATCATTTTCCTTTGTGTATTTTATTAGACATGCTTTTCTCTGGTCCTATAGAAAGGTGGATGAGAACAATTTTTCTAGGATCATCACAGTTTCTGCATAATGTCCCAGTGTGGTAAGGTGGTAGAATTGTCTGCTGCCCACTCTTCACATTGACAACTCCTAGGCTCTTGTAGCAACATTGTATACAGAGTGCAGAACCTTGCTAAACCAGAATTGTGGTGCCAGAGTGCTGCTTCTGTGTAAGGATGTACTTTTTCCCCTTGAGTGTCAGAAAAAAATATAAGTAATAAGCTTCTTTAGATGCTGCTCCTTTTGACAAGTGTTTCAAACGTTTTATCACCTCACTACATAGCCTGTGTACCCTGGACAAAATTCTTGACTTTGTCATTTTCTAAAGAGTCACAAAAATGAGAACAATAAAGAAGAAAAAAGGAAATGTTGTTGCTAAAAAGGATTATATTCTATAGGAAAAAGAAAAGGAAGAAACATAATGAAGGTGCTCAGAGCCATCATTTCTTTGGTTTCTTTTGTTTAAGAGAAAGGACAAAGGATCCATAACTTGTTCCAAAAACATTTAGGTTGCCCCTTCTGCTCTGCTATGCACCTTCGGTGCTGTCTTTCTGCAATCATATAGGAAATAAAGACCAAAAGTCACAAATATCAGAAAATAAGAATCTAGCTCTCTATCCTTGACCCCATGCTGCCAGAGAGAGGGAAATATATCAGAGGTCTGATCTAGAGATTGCTCTATATACAGCTTTTACACAGACTTTTGAAATTGGTAGCAAACCTCACCAATTGTGATCAACTAGCTACAAGTGAATTCATCATTGTTTAATTAGAATGATAGCCTCTCACACTCCCCATTATCTCTCTTGCCCAGGTCTTCCCTCATAATTGTAGTTTTAATGACATATCCTCTTGTAGCAGCTAACTCCCATTTTTGGCTTCTGTACATAGCAGTTAACTCCCGTTTTTGGCTTCTGTACACTAACTCCTGCTTTGGCTTCTGAACACCCAGCTTCCAATAAGGACTCCTCAAAGACACCTCAAGGCTAGAGTTATTTTCGCATCAGCTTCTGCACCTCCTGCTTTTGCCACGTAGGATAGGGCATCCAGAGAGCATAAAAGCCTTGCTCAGCCAAGGTTCAGAGCCCAGAATTTGGAGATTGCCTCTTCTGGGTCCGCGCATGTAATAAAGCCTTGCTCCATTACCCCAGATCGCGCCAGAGTCATTATTTTCCGAATTATTTTCTGTAACACTCTATTTATTCATGGTAAATAAATTGGTACACAATTTAAGATACTATTTCTTTTCTATGTCTAATATTTTACTGCAATATACAGGCAAGTATCCAATCATTTTCTCTGTCTGCTGATGGCTGTGACCTAAATACAAAATATTAATTACTGTGGCACATATTCTCTTTCTCATTCAGAAATTTCAAAGAGTGAAGTTTCTCTCTAGGGTTTACTTTATTTTCCACGAGCATATCACACACAGTGGACGTTATAAATCACATTCAGTTAAGGAGAACAAATAAAGAACATATAGATTAAAATTTTTCTCTCCATAGTTGATGCTGAAAGAGAAGGGATCATGTCAATGTTGCTCTTACTTCTTAAATACGGAGACACAAATAAAAATTACGGTAGTATACCTTCTAAATAAAGTAATGTTTAGGTTTTGGATCCAAATGAGAGTCCTCAGAGAAACTGCCTCAATATAAGGATAAACTAGCTTTATAATAATTAAACATAATTTAAGATAGCTTTTCATACACACACGCACAGAGACACATACACACACGAAATTAAAAATAAACTGTTTGAAAAATGGGGGCATTTTCCTACCACAAACATAGAGTATGGCCAAAAAATGAGGTAATGAGTTTAACTGAAGGGACAATATGGAGCAGTCAATTGAGCATGGTGTCTATACTGGACTGAGGATGAAACCTAGTTTGTTGATAAGCACACACACCCAAACATTACACAGTGCATCACAATAATACAGACTTCAATGTCCAAGTGGCACATAATAGAACAGTCCCAGCACACACTTGAGATATAGAAATGCATGTTTCTATTTCCCAAAGGAGGAAATAAACTCTCAGGGGACTGCATGACCTCCATGAAACCACAATACCCAGGTTTCTGAGAGGATGGGTGCTGCTCTCACTTAGGGCTGGCTGTGGCTGATCAGAAGGGATTAGCCTGAGAAGACCATTTTGGGATACAAGAGAAACACCTTCTTTTCTCAAAGGTGGCAGATTTATAGAAATTTTCCTTGGAAATTATTGACTTAAGTTTACTGGTGACACTTATTCTCAAGAGTTCAATGGTTTTTTGTTGTTGTTGTTTTTCCTTTTGAAAGACAGTGTATTTTGGGGGAGAGCTTTTTTACCTCAGGTTTCGGTGTTTGAATTCCAGAGCAAGAACTAGAGACATGTGGCAGGGTTTTATTTACTGTGTATTGAATTTATAAAGTTGATATTGCATAATAAATCAATAAAGGTTTCAACTGTATGATTTTATTGCACGTTATTGGTCTATATTATTGTGCTTTCAGTATCCAAAGTCAAGTCTTTTTCTGTGAATACTTATTTTTCCCTATTCGACCCCATCCCTTCTTTGATCATCATACATTTCTCCTTGTCCATGATAATTTTTCTTTCTTTTTTTCATTATTTCTGAAGAACTTTCAAACTCATCTCTCCTGACATCTGTCAGTCTCTATTTGCTTTCCATGATTCTGTTGGTATTTTGTTTGTTTCTCTATTTTGCTCATTATATTATACCTAAAAATAAGTCCATGTGGTCTTTTTCTTTCTCTGTCTTACTTCAATTAGCATAGTATTTCCTACACCCATCACATCCATAAATGGCACTAAAAAAGATATCTTTTTTATGGTCAAGGAGTATTTAATTTTTTAAATTTCTTCATGAACTGCTTTTAAAAAGATTTTTAGTTACTTATCTTTAGAGAGGAAGCAGGGAAAGAAGAAGAGAAAGAGAGAAACATCAATGTGTGGCTGCCTCTCACTAGTCCCCCACCAGTGTCATGGTCAGCAACCCAGGCATGTGCCCTGACTGGGAATCGAACCAGCAAGCCTTTGGTTCACAGGATGGTGCTCAATCCAATGAGTCTTACAAGCCAGGACTTCAAACACTATTTTTGAGAATATTGATTACTGCAGCAACCATAGAAAACTCTAGGTGGTTTCTTCAAAATACTAAAAATTAAATTACCTAAAGACCCAACATTACCACTTCTGGAATTGTGAAGAAATTGGAAACATTCCCACTTCTGGAATTTCTGAGGAAACTGGAAACATTAATTAGAGAAAATATATGCATCCCTGACACAGATACATGTGATTAAGATAACTCAGATCATTGGGAAAATAAGAGGGGCAATAGGATGAGTTTGCAAGGACAATGTTGGATACTCTAGGAGGGGACTGTCTGAGAAGCTGAAAGCTTCTACAGACAGTGGGAACAAAAGAGCACCGATTCTCTCTAAGTGGGAGGTTCTGGGTCTTGCTGGAATTCTCTGGCTCCTCTGGTGGGGCTCTCAGTCTTGGGCCTCCAAGCTGCTTTTTTAGAAGGAAGTCTGAATAATTGTGTTGCAGCTGCCCACGTTTGCAAATGCATCACATTTTAATGGTAGAAACTCAGGTCAAAGGTCAGGGTCAGGATGCCCTGGCAGAGGGTAGCAAGTTTATTTTTTATGTATTCTCCAGAGAACAGGCTCTGAGAGAGAAGCCTGCCATTCTTCCACAATTGTATATTTTTGTATATTATATTGCTTTTATTTTGTAAGCTAACCTTGTAGAAACAAGACAACATGAAAGCTAACAGGGAAATGATTGGAAAACACATTTATGAGTTTAGCCTTAATTTGTGGGCTTAAGTGATTAAAGCTGTGGCTTGATAGGCTTCAGTATCTGTTTTTGAAAAGAGGCCATTGTCTCCGATGTTTTTGCCTCTGGGGAGTGGTAGTGGGCAGCAGAATGCAAATGTATTGCTCAGTAACGCCCATCTTTATTGCAATAAGATTTACATTATCCAAGATTCATAGGCAGACTTAGAGACCATCAGTATAAGAAAGGGAAGAAAAGTTGGAGGTGTTCAGTTTAAGTTATACTTCTTCAATAATTTTGTTTGCAATTTTGGGGTTTCCCAGAAAACAGTTTGCGGTAATTGCAATTATGTTTGAATTTTTCTCCTTTATATTGCTGATTCTAGTTTCCTCCATTTCTGGCCATTATGGTCTTACTAATATTACTAAAACTCAGTACTTTAAAATAAAACTATTGTTCCTTAACCATTTTATTCTACATTTAACTCTCAAAACAGGCCTCTGACATAAGTCCTTTTTATTTGATTTTTTATTACAGTATATACTTTTTTAATTGCTGTTCTTGTACAGTTTTCTTTCTTTAACTCCCATCCCAGCTCACCGCCCCAGCTCTCCCCACCTCCTTCCCATTTCCACCCCCCATATGTTTTGTCCATGTGTCCTTTATAATTGTTGCTCCAAACCATTGCCCCCCCCCCCCCCCCAAATTCCCTCCCCTCTCCCCTCTGGTGATTGTCAGCCCATTCTCAATTTCAGTGTCTTTGGTTATATTATGCTTGTTTGTTTGTTTTGTTGATTAGGTTCCTGTTAAAGGTGAGATCATATGCTATTGTCTTTCACTTCCTGGCTTATTTTGCTGAGCATAATTGCTCTCCAGTTCCATTCATGCTGTTGCGAAGGGTAGGAGCTCCTTCTTTCTTTCTGCCGCATAGAATTACATTGTGTAAATGTACCATAGTTTCTTAAACCATTCATTTACTGATGAGCACCTAGGTTGCTTCCAACACTTGGCTATTGTAAATTGTGCTGCTATGAACATTGGGGTGCATAGGTTCTTTTGGATTGGTGTTTCAGGGTTTCTAGGATATAATCCTAGCAGTGGAATTACTGGGTCAAAAGGTAGATCCAATTTTAGTTTTCCTAGAAATTTCCATTCTGCTTTCCATAGTGGTTGAACCATTCTGCAATCCCACCAACAGTGCACTAGGGTCCCCTTTTCTCCACAACCTCTCCAACACTTGTTGGTTTTTGCTTTGTTTATGATTGCCATTCTGCCCGGTGTGAAGTGGTATCTCATTTGGCTTTTAATTTGCATCTCTCTGACAGCTAGTGATACTGAGCATCTTTTCATGTGTCTCTAGATGCTCTGTATGTCCTCCTTGGAGAAGTGCTTGTTCAAGTCCTTTGCCCATGCTTTAATTGGGTTGCTTGTCTTCTTAGAGTGGAGTTGTGTATAGTTCTTTATATATTTTGGAGATTAAACCCTTGTCTGAGGTATCATTGGCAAATATGTTTTCCCATACAGTTGGTTCTCTTTTTATTTCAATACTGTTTTCTTTAGCTGTACAGAAGCTTTTTATTTTGATGAAATCCCATTTGATTATTCTTTTGTTTATGTAACTTGCTTTAGGGTATATATCAGTAAAAATGTTGCTGCGTGAAATATCTGAGATTTTCCTGCCTATGTCCCCTCTTGGACTTTAATGGTGTCATGGCTTATATTTAAATCTTTTATGCACTTTGAATTTATTTTTTGTATGATGTACATTGTGATTGGTGTGAGGTGGTATATCATTGTGATTTTAATTTGCATCCCTCTGCTGTCTAATGATGCTCAGCATCTGTTCATATGTCTCTGGATCCTCTGTATGTCTTCCTTGGAGTTGTGTCTGTTCAAGTCCTTTGCCCATTTTTAATTGGGTTGCTTGTCCTCATAGAATGGAGTCATGTGAGTTCTTTATATATTTTGGACATTTAAAAGGGTGAGGGGTTTCCAGGAACAATTATGAAGGACACGTGGACAGTAACAGGGAAGTGGAAATGGGAGAGAGATGGGGAGGGTTGGGGTGTTGGCCTGGGTTTGGGGGAAAAGACAGAAAACTGTTCTCAAACAGCTGTAAAAAAAAAAAGAAAGTAAATAAATTGGTGGTCTCTGGTTTGGCTCCTACATTCAGCTACAAACTATACTCTTCTCGTTGTTCTACAAAATGTGTGACATGACTTGGCTAAAGCTATAGTGTTGGTTATAGGGAATAAATTATCCAGAATGGAGAATTGACAGGGCTGTGGGCATAGGGATTGGGATTTTCGTGACTGTTGGGTTGTTCTATAGACCAATGAAGTCTCTCTGTTTTGGCACCCAAAGACATAGTATAGTGCCTTATAAACAGAAGACTCACCGCAACTTGAATCACAAGACTTACTCAGAATAACCCCTTTTGACTTCAAATACATGTTTTTCTCCACAAATTAAAATGCAGCAGAAAGAAAGAAGGAGCTCCTACCCTTTGCCACAGCATGGATGGAACTAGAGAGCATTATAGTAGGTGAAATAAGCCAGGGGGTGAAAGACAAATGCCATATGATCTTACCTATAAGTGGAACCTAATTGACAAAACAACACACAAGAAAAATATAGCCAGAGACATTGAAATAAAGAACAAACTGGCAGTAACCAGAAGAGGAGCTGGGAGGGGATAATGGAGGGAAAATTGGGAAGGGTTTTTAAGAACATGTGTGAAGAGCAGATGGACAAAATCAGAGAGGGGCAGGATCAAGGTGGGGAGTCCAGATGGCTGAGGATTAGGGGAGTGGTAGGGGGTACAAATATTTCTATCAGACAAAATAGACGTGAGAACAAAGGTCATAAAAACAGATGCTGAAGGACACTTTGTAATACTCAAGAGAATAATCCATCAAGGAAATGTAAATGTTATAAACCTATGAAACCAATATATGAGAATCCAAATATATAGGCAAAGTAGAAGGAAGGAAATAACAGAGATCAAAGCAGATAAATGACATAGACACTAACAGAACAATTCTAAGGATCAATAATTCCAGGATCTGGTTCTTTAAAAAATAAATAAAATTGACAAACTTTTAAGCAGACCCATCCAGAAAAATAAAAGAGAGATTACACAAATAAATTAAATCAGCAATGAAGGAGGGGAGATTATAAACAATACCACAGAAGTACAAAAGATTGTAAGAAATTCTGACAAAAACTATATGCGAAGAAATTTGAAAATCTGAATAAAATGGATAAACTTCCAGAAAAACCTTACAAAACAGAATCAAGAAGAAGCAGAAAGTCGGAAGAGATCAATAGCAACTGGCAAAATTGAAGCAGCAATGAGAAATTTCCTGGCACACAAACAAACTGGAATGGACAGGTTCACAGAATTTTACAAAACATTAAAGAAAGAGCTAACCCCTGTCCTTCAGAGATTATTCCAAAAAACTCAGTAAGAGGGACGACTCCTAAACATTTGTTATTATGCCAGCATCATTCTCATCCCAAATCCAGACAAACACACAGCAAAGAAAGAAAGCTATAGTCCAATATCACTGATGAACATAGAAGCTAAAATCCTCAGCAAAATATTGGCAAGCTGCATCTAGCAATACCTCAGCAATCATACACCATGATCAAGTGAGATTCATCTCAGGGATGCAAGGATGGTACAATATTAACAAATCAATTAATGTAATACATCATATAAACAACAGCAAAGACAAAATCACATGATCATATCAACAGATGCAGAAAAAACATTTGATAAAGTACAGCACCCATTTATGATAAAAACACTCATAAAAGTAGGAGTAGAGGGAGCATACATCAACATAATAAAGGCTATATATGATAAACCTACAGCCCACCTCATGCTCAAGGGGCAATATCTAAAATATTTCCCAATAAGATCAGGAACAAGACAAATATGTCCACATTCACCTCTTCTATTCAAGATGGTATTGTTATTTCTGGCCATAGCTATCATACAAGAAAAAGAAATAAATGACATCCAAATTGGAAAGGAGGAAGAAAAACTGTCATTGTTTCCAGATGACATGATAGTGTGTAGATAACATGATAATGTAAATAGAAAATCCTAAAGACTCTACCAAAAAACTACTTGACCTAATAAGTGAATGTAGCAAAATAGCAGGATACAAAGTTAATGTTCAGAAACTGAAGGCACTTTTGTACACCAACAATGAAATATCAGAAACAGAATTTAGAAAAAAAAATTCATTTGATTTAGCAACAACAACAAAAAATACACAAAATACCTAGGAATAAACCTCACCAAGGATAAAAGACCTGTACTCTGATAATTACACAACACTGAAGAAAGAAATTAAGGAAGACATGAATGGAAGCATATCCCATGTTCATAGACTGAAATAATTAACATCATCAAAATGTCCATACTACCCAAAGCAATTTAGAGATTCAACACAAGCCCTATTAAATTACTGACATATTTCACAGATGTAGAATGAACAATTAAATAATTTATATGGAACCATAAATGACCCTGAATAGCCACAGCAATTTTGAGAAATAACAGCAAAGTAGGAGAGACCACAATACCTGATATCAAAATATATTAATGGCCACTTTAATCAAAACACTATGGTACTGGCACAGGAACAGACACACAGACTAATGGAACAGAAGAGAGAGCCCAGAAATAAATCCAAGAATCTATGGTCAACTAATGTTTTACAAGGGGGAGAAGCATAAAATAGAATAAAAATAGCCTCTTCAATCAATGGTGTTGTGAGATCTGGATAGCCATATGCAAAAAAAAAAAAAAGAAACTCGACAGCCAGATTACACCATACAGAAAAAATGAAGTCAAATGGATAAAAGATGTAAATATAAGTTGTGAAACATTAAAATTCCTAGAAGAGAAAATAGGCAGGGACATCTCAGATATTCCTTGCAGCAATATTTTCATCAATATGTGCTATAGAGGAAGGGTCATAAAGGGAAGAACAAACAAATTGGACCTCATCAAAATAAACAGCTTCTGCACAGCTAAAAGAAAAAGGAACTAACCATATAAGAAAGTGTATCTGCAAATGATACCGTGGAAAAGTGTTTGTTCTCCAAAATATGTAAAGAACTCACATGACTCCACTCCAGGACGAAAACAACCCAACAAAAAAATGGGCAAAATACCTGAACAGACATTTCTCCAAGGAAGACATACAAAGGGCCCAGAGACATATGAATGGATGCTCAGCATCATTAGCCATCATAGAGATACAAATTGAAACCACAGTGGAACTCCACGTCTCACTGGTCAAAATGGCCATCATAACCAAATCAACAAACAAGTACTGGCAAGGTTGTGGAGAAAAGGGAACCTTAGTACACTATAGGTGGGAATGCAGACTGGTGTAGACACTATGTGAAACTGTAAGGCATTTCCTCAAAAAAACTGAAAATGGAACTGCCTTTGTTCCAGCAATTCCACTGTGGAGTTTATACCCTAATAGTCCTGAAACACCAATTCAAAAGAATCTAAGCACCCCAATGTTCATAGCAGCATAATTTACAGCCAAGTGTTGGAAGAATCCTAAGTTCCCATCAGTAAATGAGGGGATCAAAAAACTATGCTACATTTATTCAGTGGAATACTACACAGCAGAAAGAATGAAAGAGGTCCTACCTTTCATGACAATATGATGGATCTGCAGAGCATTATGCTAAGTGAAACAAACCAGGTGGTGAAAGACAACTATCATATGATCTCAACTATAAATGGAAACTAATTAACAAAACGAGTAAGCAAAAGATAACCAGAGACATCAAAATAAAAAAAAATGACAGTAAACAGAGGTGTGGTGGGAGGGGATAACAAGGGAAAAGGTGGAAGGTTTGTCAAGGAACCTGTATAAAGGACACACAGACAAAGCCAAAGGGGGATAAGATCAAGGTAGGAGGTGGGGATGGCTCGGGTGTGGAGGGTTAGTGGGGGAAATATGGAGACAACTGTCCTTGAACAATTTTAAAAAAAAGAAAGAAAGAAATCAAGGGGAAAAGAATGAAGGCTTATGGCCTTCCTTGGGAATATCTGTGTGGTTCCACAAAAATATCATTTATTGAGTTCATATTACAATTGTTTATTAAATTATTTCATTTAATCTTTTCAACCACTCTGTTGAGAAAATAGTCTGTTTCATACTTACATAAAAGATACTGTCAAGTTCTGGTGAAGAGACTTCCCTCTTCTTTTCACATTTCTATCTGAGAGAGAAAGAAACAGGAATAAACTCCTCTAACACTTTTGTTCACTCTGTTACCATCTGGCTCTGATCCAAATGGGCTGCATCTGAGTTACTAGGCATTTTTCACAGTCTGCAGATACACATTGTGTAAGAAACACTTCTTGCCATCTGTGTTTCTCCTAGGGTTCCTTGGTTCTAGGGGAAAAGACATCGGTGGAGATTGTCTTTTGAGAGCCCAGCTAAAGGTACATTTTCTGCTCTGTCCTCTCAATTTTGGGGACAAGATGACTGACAAGCCTGCCCACAGCCATTTATCTGGGAAATGGTTTCATTTTTGCACATCTAGTTCTTCCAGATTTGAGGGAAAGAAAAGCAGGGACTTTTTCACAGGTTCCTGAACCTAAGCCTTGGGAGCTGTTGGGGAAAATCTGCCCAGGATTATTACAGAGTAGTAATCATGCTCTGATCCAGCTACTATGCAAAAGTGCTATTTTTAATGAGGGAGGGTTTACAGGAACATCTATAAAGATCACATGTACCAAACCAAAGAGGAGTAGGATCAAGGGTAGGAAGTGGGGATGGCTAGGGTGGAGGGTAGTGGCAGAGGGAAAATGGAGTCACCTGTACTGGACCAACAATAAAAAAGTTAAAAATTTCCTTTTGTGTATTTTATTTGTGTCCTTACATATGTAGTGTCTGCGTAAATATAGCTTATTCCCTATGAAACGGGAAAGAAGTAATGAGTGGTAGAATTTGTGCACCAAATACCCTGCCCCACGGAGTATTCTTCTAAACTGTCCTTGTCATGGAGGCATGGGGATAAATTAGCTGATTTATGTAGGAAGAAGCTTCGAGTAGCTCATGGAATCCTTCTTAACTTGAAATAATCAAAGGAAAAATTTCATGGATGTAAAGACTTTCTGCTTTCTCTTTCTTAGGTCAGAGATGTCCAATTTATGTTCTGTCAGGATATCCCTCTGCAACCCTCCACAGTGCACTATGCCTTTCTCTCCACTCTGCCTTTACATTTTGATGTGGTGTTTTCTCCCAGGCTTGCAGGAGAAACAGTCGGTGGGATCTGTACCTCCTCTACTGAAGCCACAGTACCCTTTGTAAAATGACTAGCTTTCTGCATTTTGTTTTTCATTGCATTTCCTTTAAGAAATAAGGCAATACTGACCTTTTCCTGAGGGCTGGAGGTGAGCAACTTACCTGAATAAAATGGAGGGAGATCTTCACTAAATCTGTAAGTAGTAATTTTTTTAAAATAATTCATCCTAGGCCACATGATATAATATGGTATAATATGGATATTAGTTTGTTTCCATCCTATGCCAGGGACAGTAAATTTCCCTAATTATGCCAGGGAGATCTGATAAGTTCAAATCGGAAAGCCTACTCTACAAAAGTGCCTGCTATAAATCTTCTGTTCCTTTTCTCAATAAATAATATCAAAGGCTTTTCTATAAAAAAAACAAGTAGAAAGGTTGATGGATATAAGAAAATTTGTTGATTAGGAATAGTGGGTGTTAGCAATGTGCATCCATTTGAGCATTTTTGGTATTCAATACATATGCAGTAGGTAAAATACTTTAAAAACATTTCTTGTTTTTTCAGGAATAAAGCATGAATATCTAACATCTACATCACTATGTACTTTTGACATAACAAGGAAGGTTTGATTCATAAATAAGTTAATGTCTTGCTGCTTGTTTAGAAGACTCTTGGTCATGGGATTTCCAGATGTGATTCCCTATAATACACAATGAGGATATTGTAACATTTGTTTTCAAAGAACCTTCCAGTGAAATTTCATTTTCACACTCTCTAGTTAATATCTGTATGTGTGGTAAACTTTGGGCTCTATACTGATTTTGGTCTGTGGAAATTCTAGGGAATTTCTTGGTGACAGGTTATAAGGGAATGTTAACTCTTACTTACCTTCAATTGGCCTGCACATGTGAGATCTTTACAAAGAACCTAGTTAGGGGTTGACCACTGAACTCAGGATCTGTGTAGATAGACATGAACAAGAATGACCTGAAAATTAAACACACAAATAAGAGGAACCAGGGGAGCTTCATAGTTCAATACAAGCAAGCACTTGTGCTCTATGGGGCCAGTGCAGGGTTGGCCCTCCCTACACCTGCTGTAGGGAACAGAAAGCTTGGTTTTTATAAAAGCACTAAGAAAAGATTCAGGAAACTTACTTCAATTTCATACCTAATTAGCTTTGTGAATTGGTTTTCACTCTGGACCTCAGCTTTCTGATATGTGATATATTCTCAGCTGGAATTGCACACTGTGGTGGGTGCAATAAGTCTTCAAAGGCTATGGTGACACCTGGAATCTCCGGCTTACCAAAGATTAGCTCAGACTCCTTATGCAAGCTACTTAAGACATTGAAGCCCAATTAAATCATTTTTGAAATGTACACAATGATTTTCCCTTGAAGAAACTGTTTTTAACACTAAGTGAAATGAGAAATGTGACATGGCGTGCTACATAAATAGCACTCAATAATATTTACCCATCCATCTCCTTCCTTTCCTTTAGTTTCAAATAATTTACAATTCTATGAAGTAAGAGAAAATGAAGATCAGTTATGATGTAGGGGAAGACAGTGTGATTTGCTAGTATTGGCTTTGAGATCATAAATGATGACAGAAAAGCCTCTTACTTTTGATGTGAGATGGTTAATGTGAAATTGAAGGGATGTACATTTAAACAAATGAAGGAAGACCTTCGTTTCAGGTTGGATTCTACCCCAGGAGAAAGAACAAAAGGCCCAAAACAACAAAATTAAGAAAGCTCAGTGACTAGTAGTCAAGACTCTAAATCCAAATGTAGGTATCTCTGAGTGATGGATCAGAATTTGAACAGTGAAGAGAATCATCCATCCCTCCAGTATCACTGTCCCAAATACCACTGGGGAGGGGGGACCTCTCTCTCTTTATGATTTCTGTCTCTCGTTTTCCTTTGTCTCACTCTCTGCATATGTGGTATATGGATATCATATGTTACATGATATAAAATGAATCATGTATTTGTAACACACATATATGTTCTGTATGTAACTTATAATATATGCATGTTATATACATAAATTATGTATGCATGTCCATATATTATGTATACTGTACATATGCAATGAATAATATATGTGTAAACATATATACATAACATATAACAATGCACAAATATGCATGTATATAATATGTGCATAATGTATGTATGCACACACATTATGTGTATGTGTATACTTATACGCACGTATACATTATCATACATATATGCATGTATACACACATTTATGCATATATGATATATAATATATGCGCATATAAATATGTAATGTAAATTCAAACAGGTTATATATTATATATTGAGCAGAATTAAAAATTATGAAATCAGTATATTTCAGTCATCAATAATTTCTTCTGTCTTCTCTAAGTATTAATTAATGAGTTTTAAGATCCCTCACGTGACATTATGTCTTAAAAAGGATTTATTTGTTTAAATCCTATTAAATACTTAAAATAGAGGAACAAACTTAGACAGCTAAAACAAGCTCAAAACAATAGAGAATTACTGCCGGATGGGGAGGGAGGCAAAGGGTAAATAGCAGGAAGTAGATATGTCTGAAAATTGGAATGAGGAACAATGTTTTCTTTTCTCCTGATAAAATGTCTCCTTATCTACCATATCCAGTTTGCTTGTATATGAATCAGTGTGGTGCACAGTAACCTCCTTATGTCACAAGTTCTCTACATTGATATCTCACAATTACTGTTCCTTCTTCTGTTTCTCCTTATTCCAACATCACTTTCAATGGCTTCTCAGCCAGAAGTTAGGCTGAAAATATGAATTGACAAGTGGGAGTACACCTTTCTTCTCCTCAGCCTGTTTTAGAACGTCATCTGCATGTGGACATTCCCCACTTTTCCTAGGCACTATTCAACCCTCCTTGTCTTGGTGCATGACATTTAAGAACCAATATTCTCCCTTTCAGGGAGATCTGAATCTTTCCCAAGGCCTGGATAAGTACCTTCTACAAGCCTTCTACCTCATTTTGTCTGCAGTATCATTATATTTAGCAGATAATCTTCAAAGCATGACATTAGAGTTGAAAACAGACATGTGTGGTGAAAAGTGAACTTCGGTCCTGATTTTTTTGTGGTTGTTTTTGCAGATTTTAGCAGGTTTCATATGATGAAAAGTGAAGTAGATATGGCTTTATTCAACCCTCTTTAACTAGAAGTCCCATAGCTGTGAAGATTTTGGAACTCATATTTGATACAATCAAGTAAGTGTCTCCTAAAAGTTTATGTCTTAGCAAGCCTTTTTTTTCCCTAATTCTTGGTGAGATTTTATTTGAGTACTACTTATAGAAGAATACAGCTAATAGACAACAAAAGTCAGAAAAACTATCTGAAGGGCCAAGGTAAAATATTTTTGCTGTTTAATAACTAAAGTAATTAAGACTTGCAAGTTTTTATGGGGGGAGTTCCAATTAAAGAAATATCAAACAACTAAAGTTAAAGATAGGAATGAAATATATTCACATGTTGGTATATGCATATGTCTTATTTCTGTGTTATTTTGGGGGGCATTAAATTCCCACTTAGGCTCCATGTTGACTCCCTTATCATTCATCACCTTCCACCTGGCTAGAGCTATTGATTATTCTCTTTAGCTTGTCTCAAGACTTGTCTACTGCACTCTCTTGAATATACATTTGATTCTGCATGATAGAACCAAAGCATTGTAGGAAGACATTAAAACCATTGAGTTAAGTAATGTTAGGAAAATTTTTTCATGGGGGCCCTAAAAATAGATATATCCAATTACTGTATTTCTAATTTTTCAAATGTTGTGCTTTTGACAAATTACAGTTCTGTTTACCTGTTCTTACAGGACACTCATGATTTCCCCCCAAAGAGTAATATGAGCTACAACGTTCACTATATCAAAGAAAATTGCATGCATTTTCCTAAGGCAAATTGAAGACCAATGACACTTGTAGATGGTTAGAAAAGTTCATGAAAAGGAACACTCTGCTGCATTGGTATACTTGTAACTTCAACCCAAATTACATTTTGAAACACTATTTGAAGAATTTCAAAAGGCACCATTAATGGGTACGGTGCAAACAGAACTCAGCTTCCTCAGCTCTACACCAAGATCTTCACAAATCAACAACTTAACCTCCACTGAAGCTTTTCCTTAAGTTTCCTAAAGTATGTTCAAACCTCATTTTATAAAGTTCATAGGTCCACAACACACCACGGTTTACACTGTACTTCCTAATCACTGTAAACTTTGTCTCATGTGCCAAGAGCATCAGGGATTCCTGGATTTGCACCATATTCTATCCCCAAGAAGCATGGCTTACTGCATCATCTCTTGTCACATATATCAGAACAACCCTTTTTGTTTTAAAAAAATGGTAAATAAAATATTGTTATGAATTGAGGCACATAGAATTGAAGGAAGATATTTAAAGGCTCTCAGCAAGCCATTGAATTCAGGTATCAACTTCCTTTCAGCAGGGAAATATGGGTATAAGTATGACATATTTCCTTTGTAGTATTTAACTAAAACACCACTCCCTGTGGTGATAGTTTATCTGAAACTACTCTCCACTTTTATTCTCCATTTTATTCTATCCTGTTTTGTGTATCCTGGAGGCTGATCATCCAGGAAGGCATCAACTGAGATGTCTTTCTCTTGGGCTAAAGTCCCACTAGACTTATGGGGAGCATAAAAGGAGGTTAGAGGGCATGAATGAAAAGACCAAGGAACTTATTTCTCCCACTCCCTCCCTGCTTGCATCAGGCCTCCCCATGTCTGCTGCACTAGACTTATTAGACCACATTGGATCCAGTTACTGACTACTTGACAGTCAAAAGTCAACTCCAAGTAAATTGTTTTAGAAAGATTTCATTGGATTGGCTAAAATGTCCATTTAGTTTTTTTTTTCCATAAAAGACATATTTTTCATTTTCACCAATAACTGGATATTTGGAGTATGTCAGCTATCTCCCGTATGTTTTAATATTGATTTTTCTCAATAAATGTCTCAATTGAATTGCTATCAACTTCAACAGGTCTACCCACCATGGATCATTGTCCAGTCAGAAGTCTCTAGTACTAAAATTCACAAACCATTTCTGACACATTCGATCAGTCACGGCACATTCTCCATCCCTTATACAAATCTATTTTTGTGTTTCAGTTGAGTTATAACCTTGAAGTAATGAAGCATAATATGCTGAGAAAGTTGGGAGTTTTCTTTCATTTTCAATTTTGAAATGGCTACACAAATATTCACCAATTTTGGTGAGTTTTTAAAAATTACACATGGATATGACAGCTGTCACAATAAATTCAAGAAAAAAGTTTTGAGGGAGATGCAAGATAGTGGAGGAGTAAGTGGAAGCTACACTAACATCTTCCCAGGACCAATCAAGAATTACAATTAAAGAGTAGAGAAAGCATCCTGAATAATCAACTGAACAATAGCTGGAGAGAAGCCTATAGCCATCAACAAAGAGAAGAAAACAATTCACCACAAGACTTGTAGGGAATGTGGAGATGCGAGTGGGCTGGCTGGGCTCCCACATGTGGCAGCTAAAGATTCAGAGTGATATTTTCATGACTGCGGGCTGTTCTGGAGAAATGTGTGGTCTAAACCTCAAGGTGGGCCCCCAGCCTACAGCACCAAAGACAGAAAGAAACCCAGATAATAACCAGCTGTGATAAGAGAGCAGTGTTCTGTATGCCAGGGAGATATGGCTAGAGACTCAGAAAGCCTCCTTAAAGGCCAAAATGCACAAAATTTCCTTTGTAACCACGTTCCCTGGGCTCCAGGAAAGTGAGGGTGTGGTGGACTTCTATGCTTGAGGAAAGTCTGGGGTTGCTGGCTCTGGGGAGAAAACTGCTACCAGGATCCTTGTGCTGAGTAATTCCACACACTGAATGCCACGACCAATGTGGAGTAGGGGTTCCTAAGTGGGGTTGACAGGAGATGAAGAAAGACACAACACAAATAGTTTAAGGAAAGGCAGTGACAAAGTGGGACATTGTCCTCTGATGGAGAGACAATAAGCTCTGAACACTGCCTCTGCATTTATTTTATAGAGGTTGATTAGATAAAGCTCAAGGAGGTTTTGCAATCTTAGGAGACACTGCAGGCACAGATTGCTTCATTCCCAGGCTATTTAACTGATACATATGTCTTTTGCAATAGTTACAGTCGCATTCAACTGAAGCTTGTGATTATCTATCTCCTGTTCAATTCCCATGGGATCTGGCTGTATGCTGCCAGCCTCCACCATCCTCCACAACCTCAGAAGCAATCTTTTTCAGGCAGAGCATTCCTTTCCAAGTAGCATCAGCCTGAATGGCAGCAAGAGCCCTTGACAACAGGAATTACTCTGCCCCACCCTGTGGTGGTTAGGCTAGGTTACTGATAACAGCTTGATTAGATTAACAATTGAATGGTTTGATGGCTGATTAGTTTAACAACTAAGGCTGCAAATTGAAGAAGCAGCAAAATTGAGAAGACAAAGAAATAGACCCCAAATGAAAAAACCAGAGAATCCTCCAGAAGAACCAGATGAAATGGAAGCAAACAATCTATCAGATAGATAGTTTAGAGTAATGATTATAAGGATACTCGAAGCATGAAAAAAAGCCATAGAAATCATAAAAAGGACTAGTCAGAAATAAAGAGTGCAATATCTTGGGTAAATAATATACTGGAAGCAATAAACACTAGGTTAGATGAAGCAGAGGATCACATCAGTCATTTGGAAGACAATGTAGAGCAAAACACCCAGGTAAGCAGCAAAAATAAAAAATAATTTTCAAAAATGAGGAGAACTTAAGAAATATTATGGACAACATGAAGTAGAACAACATCTGCATCATGGGAGTACCAGAAGGAGAAGAGATAGAGCAAGAAATGAAGAACATATTTGAAGAAATAATGGCGGAATATTTCCTTAATCTGGTGAAAGAAAAAGACACACAGTTTTGCAAGCTCAGCGAGTCTCAAAGAAGTTGGACCCAAGAGTCCTACACTGAGCCACATCATAATTAAAATGACAAGGCATAATATAAAGAGAGAATCCTAAAAGCCACAAGAGGAAATCTGGTAGTTACCTGAAGGTAGCACTAGAGACTGACATGTGATTACTCAACAGAAACATTTCAGGCCAGAAGGTAGTGGTGAAATATTGAAGGTTACAAAATCAAAGACTCACAACCAAGGCTACATCATCCAGTAAGACCATAATTTAAATTGAAGGCGAAATAAGAAGGATCTAAAGGAGTTTGTTAACACAAACCCAGCACTGCAACTAATGTTAAAGGGCTTGCTTTAAGGAGAAGAAAAAGTGAAAGAAAGAAAAACAACAACAACAAAAAAAACAAGGGAAAACAGTCTAACAATAAAATGGCTCTACATACATATCTATCAATAATCACCTTAAATGAAAATGGCTTAAATGCCTCAAGAAAAAGACATAGGGTAGCTGAACAGATAAAAAAAGAAGACCAATATATATACTCCTCCAAAAGACACATCTCCAATAGAAAGATACATACAGACTAAAAGTAAAGGGATGGAAAAGATATTTCATACAAATGGAAAAGAAAAACAAACTGGGGTAGCAGTACTTATATCTGACAAATAGAGTTTAAAACCAAGCATATAGTAAGAGACAAAGAAGTACACCACAAAACGATAAAGGGAACAATCAAATAAGAGAGTATAACCCTGGTAAATATTTATGCACCCAAGAAAACAGCAACTAAATATATAAAGCAAATCTTGACAGAGGTAAAGGGAGACATCAATAGAAATACAGTTATATGTGGGGATTTTAACACCCCATTGACATTATGGGAAAGAACTCCCAGGAAGAAAATTAAAAAGGAGATAGTGGCCTTAAAGGACAAACTAGATAAAGTGTATTTAATTGATATATCAGAGCATTTCACCCAAAACAGCACAATACACATATTTTTCAAATGCACATGGATGTTTTCTAGGGTAGACCAACTGTTAGGACAAAAAACAAGTCTTCATAAATTTAAGTAGACTGAAATCATATAAAGCATTTTCTCTGACCACAATGATATGAAACTAAAAATCAATCACAAGAAGAACACTGAAAAACACACAAACACATGAGAACAAAGTAACATGTCATTAAACAATTAATGGGTCAACAAAAAGACCTATAAAGGAAAAAATAAAAAGATATCTTGAAACAAATGAAGATGAGGACACAAGACTTCAAAATCTGTAGGACACTGAGAAAGAAATGCTAAGAGGAAAAGTCATAGTGTTACAGTCCTATCTCAAAAAAAAAAAAAAGGCAAACGAGAAAAAGCTCAAAAAACAATCTAACTTCATTCTTAAGGAAACTTGAGATAGAACAACAAACAAAGCACAAAGTAATTAGAAGGAACAAGATAATAAAGATAAAAGCTGAAGCAAAAATAATAGAGTCTATAAAATTGCAAAATATCAGTGCATCTAAGAGCTGGTTCTTTGAAGAGATAAACAAAATTGACAAAATTTTAACCAGAATTATCAAGAAAAAAAGAGAAAGGACCCAAATAAATGCAATGAGAAATGAAAGAGGAGAAGTAACAACTGACACCAAAGAAATAAAAGGAATGTAAGAAACTATTATGAACAACTATATGCCAACAAACTGGACAACCTGGTTGAAATGAACAAATTCCTAAAAACATACAGTCTTCCAAAACTAAATCAGGAAGAATCAGAGAATTTGAATAGACAGATTATACCTAGTGAAACTGAAGCATTAATTGAAAAACTCCTAACAATCAAAAGCCCTGGGCTGGATTGCTCCACGGAGGAATTTTACCAAACTTTCTGAGAAAAACTAATACCTCCACTACTCAAACTATTCCAAAAAATTCAAGAGGAAGGAAGACTCCCAAATTTATTTCATGAGGCAAGCATTATCCTAATTCCAAAAGCAGGTAAAGACAACACAAAGAAAAGTACAGGCCAATATCTCTGATGAACACAGATGCTAAAATCCTCAACAAAATAATAGCAAACCAAACACAAAAACGCATCAAAAAGATCATACACCATGATCAAGTGGGATTTATTTCACAAATGCAAGGGTAGTGCAACATTGCAAATTAATAAATGTTAATCACCACATAAACAAAATTAAGCATAAAAATTACATGATCACATCAATAGATACTGAAAAGGTACTTAATAAATTCCAGCACCAATTTATGATAAACACTCCCAGTAAAGTAAGAATAGAGGGAACATAATAAAAAAAATAATAAAGACCATATATGGAAAACTCACTGCCAACATCATACTCAATGGGCAAAAACTACAAGTGTTCCTCTTAAGAAGAGGAACAAGACAGGGATGTTTGCTTTCACCTCTCTTCTTCAACATACTACTGAAAGTCCTAGCTACAACAATCAGACGCAATGTAAAAAAAAAGAAAGTCATCCAAAAAGAAAAGGAAGATGTAAAACTGTATTTACTCACAGATGAATGGCTCCGTACCTAGAGAACTCCAAATATTTCACCAAGAAACTATTAAAAGTGATATGTGAATTCAACAAAGTAACAGGATACAAAATTAATACCCAAAATTCAGTTGCATTTTATATGCCAATAATGAATTAACAGAAAGGGAAATCAAGAAAACCCCATTTGCAATTTCCATTTGCAATTTCTTCAAAAAGCATAAATTACCTAGGAATGTGGTAGACCCTTCTGTGTGGTGTGGGCCCAGCTCCCACTCAGAGATGCACAGAGCCCACACCCACAGATAGCTTCTCTCATGAGTAATCAGATTTGCAATATACCTAAGCTGTTTGGAGTTTTTGCTCCTTGCAAAAAAACTCCATCACCTTGCAAATTTTTACTGCAATTTCCTAAAATCATTGCTGAGCCTTGCAGGGGCCAGTGTGACTGGCTCAACCACTTTTGCCTATTCATTTGCTAATGTCCTTCTTCTGTGATGTAATGAGGGGCATTGGCTCCTTTGTTGTAACTGGGATAATGAGGAAGAACCATCTTGGAATGTAAAGAGAGATTAGAAGAAAGGCCTGTCTTGGCAGAGGTCTTGGCTTTTGCTCCTCTTGAGAGAAAATCCATGCTGTCATCCTTATTCCTCCACCAGACTCAGTAGTCTGTGTGTATGTTTTAATTCATCCATAATGACGCAGACACTGCTGGCCAATGTCTGCCACATAGGAATACATCTAAGCAAGGATGTTAAAGACTTGTACTCAGAAAATTATAAGACACTGAAGAAAGAAATTGAAGAAGATACAAATAAATAGAAGCACATACTGTGCTCATGGACACGAAGAATTCACATCATTAAAATGCCCATACTACCCCAAACACTCTATAGATTCAAAGCAATTCTTGTCAAGATTCCAATGACATAAATCACGGAACTAGAGCAAATATTTCAAAAATGCATATGGAGCCACAAAAGGCCCCTCATAAGAGCATCCATTCTGAAAAAGAAAAAAAATTGAAAGAATCATGCTATCTCATATCAAACTGAACTATAAAACCACAGTTATCAAAAGAGCATGGTACTGGCAATAAAAGCAGACATACAGATCTGTAGATCAACAGAACAGTATAGAGAGCCCAGAAATAAACCCACACCTTTATACTCAATTAGTATTGAACAGAAGAAACAAGCACGTACAATGGGCTCAAGACACTATATTCAATAAATGGTGTTGGGAAAATTGGACAGAAACATGCAAAAAAGTTAAACTAGACCATCCTGTTACACTATACACAAGAATAAATTCAAAATGGATCAAACACTTAAATGTTAGACATGAAACCATAAAATCCTAGAAGAAAACATAGGAAGCAAAATCTTGGATATTGCTTGTAGAAATTTTTAATTAGATATAGCTCCCCAGGCAAGGGAAACAAAGAAAAAAAATAAACAAATGGGACAACATCAAAATAAAGATTTTGCTCAGCAAAGGAAATATCAACAAAATAAAATGAAACCCAGGGAATGGGACAGCAATACATCTGATAAGAGATTAATATCCAAAATTTTCAAAGTAATTATAAAACTCGACACCAAAAAAATAGATAACCCTATTACAAAATGGGCTAGGCCCCGAATAAACACTTCTCCAAACATGACATAGAGAGGGCCAATAGACATGTAAACAAATGCTCAATGTCACTAATTATCAGAGAAATGCAAGTTAAAACCACAATGTGATACCATCTTACACCTGTCATAATGGATATTATCAATAAATCAAACAAACAACAAGTGTTGTTAAGGACGTGGAGAAAGGGGAAACCCTTTGCACTGTTGGTGGGACTGCAGACAGGTACAGCCACTATGGAAAGCAGTGCAGAGATACCTCAAAAAATAAAAAATGGATATGCCTTTTGACCCAGTGATCCTATTTCTGGGAATATATTCAAAGGTACCTAAAACAGAAATTCAAAAAAACATAAGCACCACTGTGTTCATTGCAGTGGTATTTATGATTACCAAAATATATAAGCAGCCCAGATGTCCATCAGTAGATGAGTGAATAAAACAACTATTGGACATTTTATTTTTTTATTTTTATTTTTTTATTATATTTTATTGATTATGCTATTACAGCTGTCCCATTTTCCCCCTTCATTCCCCTCCACCCTGCACACCCCCTCCCACCCACATTCCCCCCTTTAGTTCATGTCCATGTGTCATAAGATCTTTAGCTTCTATATTTCCCACACTATTCTTGCCCTCACCCTGTCTATTTTCTACCCACCATCTGTGCTACTTGTTCTATGTACCTTGCCTCCCTCTCTCCTCCTCCCACTCCCCTATTGCTAACCCTCCATGTGATCTCCAATTCTGTGTTTCTGCTCCTGTTGTAGTGGTTTGCTTAGTTGGGTTTTGTTTTAGGTCTGGTTGTAATACCCGTGAATTTGCTGTCTTTTAACTGTTCATATTTTTTATCTTCTTTTTCTTAGATAAGTTCCTTTAACATTTCATATAATAAGGGCTTGGTGAGGATGAACTCCATTAACTTGACCTTATCTGAGAAGCACTTTATCTTCCCTTCTATTCTAAATGACAGCTTTGCTGGATAGAGCAATCTTGGATGTAGGTCTTTGATTTTCATGACTTGGAATACCTCTTTGCAGGCCCTTCTTGCCCATAAGGTCTCTTTTGTGAAATCAGCTGACAGTCTAATGGGAACTCCTTTGTAGGTGACTGTCCCCTTATCCCTTGCTGCTTCTAGAATTCTCTCCTTCATTTTAATCTTGGCTAATGTAATTATGATGTGCCTTGGTGTGTTCCTCCTTGGGTCCAACTTCTTTGGGACTCTCTGAGCTTCCTGGACTTTCTGGAAGACTATTTCCTTTGCCAGATTGGGGAAGTTCTCCTTTATTATTT